>JAWPHD010004721.1:0-180246 GCA_037043455.1 Cyrtodaria siliqua
CTTCACCGTCCAAGCAAAAGAGCACATAACCTTATAATTGTTACTCTTCAACTTTTACGTTTAGGTCACTTTTTCACAAATTGTATGCACTAAGACCATTTCAAACTTTGCTTATAGTTGTATCTTGAGTGGTACATGGCAATGTGACAAAGCAAATGTGAATATGACCTTGACCCTCCAAGCAAGGGGCAGATAACTTAATAATTTTTACCTTCAACATTTGCGTTGATGTCACTTCTCACAAACTTTATGCATTAGACCTTTCAAACTTCGCTTTTGGTTATTTCTTGGGTAAGTACATCACAATGTGTCACAAAAAGCAAATGTGGATGTGACTTTCACCATCCAAGTAAAGCGCAGATAACTTTAAATTGTTACATTTATGTCATTTTCTCATTAACTATAATTATGCAGTAGATGCTTTAAACAATTTACCTAGTTTATAGCTTAATCTTTGGAAGACACCAAAACATTCTATTTTATTTTGACATACTTGTGTCTTGATCTTAAACTACATTTGTGGAGATATTTTTTTTCTTTTTTTTATACATAGAATATCATTTTGTTTTTAAACAAATGCACTTAAATATCATCTCAGCAAACTGTGAACTCCATTGTTTTTAGTTATTAAAATGTTTAAAATAAAAGCTTGTAAATATCATTTATCTTTAATCTTTAAGTCCCCGCCCCCCGTTATGCGTGACACATGAATCCGCAGATTTCTTGTAGTTAATAAATGCTGTATTTTGCCTCATTAAGACGATAGGGCTTTCATTTGGCCAGATTTTAATGAAACTTTGCAGGGATGATAAGTACCAAATTATGTATATCGTCACTGTGTTCCAGTTGAATGATTTTTGGCAGAATTATGACCTTTTTAAAGGTTTTAATACACATTTTGTCCGGACAATTTTTCCTGATCCCCCTGGCTGGATTTTAGTGAAACTTGGCAGGAATGATCAGTACCAAGTTTGTTGTCATGTTCCCCATCAAAGATTCCATGTAGACAGTAGAGCGTTACAGGCCCTCTTGGGTCTCTTGTTTTATTATAAAATGCTTTTAGCCCACAAACAATATATTAAAAACTAAATGTGCGTTCCCCACTCTCTAAGTAAATTTAAATGAAATAACCCTTATTTATAACATTCGAGCACACCTATATAATATTCAGATTTATAACTTGAACAAAAACATGATTTTCACATTGAATATGGTTTTATACGAAACGACATGTTATTTCATTGGATTTACATTTAATATTAGGCATGAAGGCTGCAGCAATAAAAAACAGACTGACAAACGCATTCAGTGGTTTGAGTATAAAGCGGAAGAATAAATCAGACTCCCGCGAGAGCAGTGAGCCTCCATCACCAGCCGTGGAGGCCAAGGAATTCCCATCACTGCCCGTCTTAGATCAAGATGAGTATGGACTGCCTCTAGCTATCTTCACTAAGGTTTGTGTTACAATATAGAAGGGTGGGCAAAACTTGTTGACTTAAAAATAAATTGAATTTCGTTTTGTCTTTTTAGCTAGACTTTTCGCAGAAAAGGCAAGCTATTCTACTCACGTTGGTGTTTGCGTCACAGTTAACCTTTTTCCGGTAAGCTCATATCTCAGAAACTGCTTTACAGAATTCAGTGAAACTTCAAACATGTATTCAGTTTAGATAGATAATGTGCAAGTCACATAACTCTGCAACCTATTTTGACAAAGTTATGCCCCTTTTATAACTTAGCCGATTTCTTGGTTAACCTTTTTCAGTAAGTTCATATCTCAGAAACCAGAAATTGCCAGGCAGAACTAAATGAAACTTCACACATGTATTTAATATAGATAGATAACGTGTCACATGCAAGTCACATAACTCTGCAACCTATTTTGACAAAGTTATGCCTCTTTTTAGGTCACCTGAGCCAAAGACTCAGTGTGATCTATTGGGATCACCCTTCGTCCATCCGTCGTCCGTCGTCATTGTTAACTTTTGCTTCCAACGAAATTGCTTGGCCAATTTTTACCAAACTTCACATGGATGATCCATAGATAAATGCTTTTTAGATTTGTTAAAATTACGTCAGCGCGACATCCAAGATGGCCGCCATTACCATATATGGTCAAAACCTTAAAAAATCTTCTTCTCAAGAACCGCTGTACAGATTTCGACAGTTTTTGACTCGCCTTTTCGAAGAAAAAAAGAGACAGGCTGCGAAGGCGTCAACATTCAAGTTTTGCGTTTAAGTTATTTTCTCACAAACTGTATACACCAGACCTTTCAAACTTTGCTTATAGTTGTATCTTGGTGGTACATCGCAACGTGACAAAGCAAATGTGGAAGTGACCTTGACCCTCCAAGCAAAGGGCAGATAACAATAATTTTTAGGTTCAACTTTTGCGTTTAGGTCACTTTATCACAAACTGTATGCACTAGACCTTTAAAACTTTGCTTATAGTTGTATCTTGAGTGGTACATCGCAACGTGACAAAGCAAATGTGGAAGTGGCCTTGACCCTCCAAGAAAAGGGCAGATAACTTAATAATTTTGCCTTCAACTTTTGCGTTGAGGTCAGTTTCGCAAACTGTATGCACTACACCTTTCAAACTTTGTTTATAGTTGTATCTTGAGTGGTACATTGCAACGTGACAAAGCAAATGTGGATGTGACCTTGACCGTCCAAGCAAGGGGCAGATAACTTAATAATTTTAACCTTCAACAGTTGCGTTTAGGTCACTTTCTCACAAACTTTATGCATTAGACCTTTCAAACTTCGCTTATAGTTGTTTCTTGGATAGTACATCACAACGTGACAAAAAGCAAATGTGGATGTGACCTTCCCCATCCAAGCAAAGTGCAGATAACTTTAATTGTTACATTTCTATCACTTTCTCATGAACTAATTATGCACTAGATGTTTTAAACCTAATTTATAGCTTAATCTTTGGAAGACAAACTGTTCTGTTTTGACATATTTTCATAGTTTTGTCTTGGGTAGTGCATCTTTTTGAATGCATGGATTTCATCTATGACCTTGACCTACTTTTAGGAGCTGATGATTTGTTTTTAAACAAATGCACTTAAATGTCATCTCTGCAAACTCCATTGTTTTAAGTTACTAAAATGTTTACAAACTTTCATTTAAGTATCATTATGAGCAGTGACCTTATTATTTTTAAGTCCCGACCCCGTTAGGCGAGACATGTGAATCCGCAGATTTCTTGTTCTTTTAAAATGATCTCCAACGCCTAGACTATCAAGTTTGTTCAAATGAAGTTTCCGGGGTCAAAAATTACCTTGCCCTGGGGTTCAAAGTTTGAATATTGAGATTTTGGATGTTTTTCATAGACTTATATAGGAAAAAACTTTAAAAAAAATCTTCTCTGAAACCACAAGGCACAGAGCTTTCATGTAGCATCAGCTTATGGTTCTCTACTAAGTTTGTTCAAATGGTGACCTTGGGGTCTAATTTGACCCCGCTCCGGGGGTCACAGTTTTACATAGACTTATATAGGAAAAAAAATTAAAAAATCTGCTTTTCCGAAACTACAAGAGCCAGAGGTTTAATATTTTGCATTTACTATAAGATTCTGATCCTTTACCAAATTTGTTCAAATGGTGACCCTGGGGTCACACTTGACCCTGCCCCAGGGTCACATGTTTTACATAGACTTTGTATAGGGAAAAACTTAAAAAATCTTCTTCTCTGAAACTGCTTGAGCCAGATGTTTAATATTTTGTATTTGCTATAAGCTTATGGTCCTCTACCTTGTTCAAATGGTGACCCTGGGGTCAAATTTGGCCCAGCTCCAGTGGTCACAGTTTTACATAGACTTATATAGGAAAGAAATTAAAAAATCTTCTCTGAAACTACAAGAGCCAGAGGTTTAATATTTTGCATTTACTAAAAGATTATGGTCCTCTACCAAGTTTTTTTCAAATGGTGACCCTGGGGTCACATTTGGCCCCGCCCCGGGGGTCACAGTTTTACATAGACTTGTATAGGGAAAAACTTTAAAAAATCTTCTTCAGTAAACCTCTGGAACTGGTTAAGAGGTTTAATATTTTGAATTTGCTGTAACTTATAGTCCTCTACCAAGTTTGTTCAAATGGTGACCCTGGTGTCAAATTTGGCCCTGCCGCGGCGGTCACAGTTTTACATAGACTTATATAGGAAAAAAATAAAAAAATATTCTTCTCTGAAACTACAAGAGCCAGAGGTTTAATATTTTGCATTTACTATAAGATTATGGTCCTTTACCAAGTTTTTTTCAAATGGTGGCACATTTGGGCCCGCCCCGGGGTCACAGTTTTACATAGATTTGTATATGGAAAAACTTTAAAAAAATCTTCTCTGAAACTGCAATAGCCAGAGGTTTTGCTATAAGCTTATGGTCCTCCACCAAGTTTGTTCAAATGGTGACCCTGGGGTCAAATTTGGCCCCATCCCGGGCATAACAGTTTTACATAGATTTATATAGTATTTTTTTTTTTACAAATCTTCTCTGAAACTACAAGAGCCAGAGGTTTAATATTTTGCATTTACTTTGAGCTTATGGTCCTTTACCAAGTTTATTCAAATGGTGACCCTGGGGTCACATTTGGCCCGCCCTGCCCCAGGGGTCACATGTTTTACATGGACTTGTATTGGGAAAAACTTAAAAATTCTACTTCTCTGAAACCACAAGGCACACAGCTCTCACATATTACATGTAGCCCTGGGGTCACTTTTGGCCATTTTACACTCTGGCACCTTCATTTTGTATTTGATCTTTGCCGAACTTTGTCAGTGTCTTTATATCAATGTTGTAAACACAACAGAGGCCACATTTCTTGAATAATCTTAACCAAACTTGCACAGATTGTATACTATATGACCATAAGATTTCGAAGAAGTTTGATATGGGCCAGTACTCAGGTGATTGATATAGGGCCATCTTGGCCCTCTTGCTTTACTTAGTCAATTACTTCGTTAAACTTTTTTGGAAAGCTTGTATCTCCAAAACTACTTGAAATTTTACACATGTATAAGAGGAACTCATACCGACAAGTGCCATAACTCTGTTAACTTTTGCTTCAAACGACCTCCTCAAAAAACGCTTGGCCAATTTTGACCAAACATCACATGGATGATCCTGAGATGAATGTTTTTTAGATTTGTTAAAGTTAGGTCAGCGCGACATCCAAGATGGCCGCCATTATCATATATGGTCGAAACCTTCAAAAATCTTCTCAAGAACTGCTGGACAGATTTCAACAGTTTTTCTTTTAAATTAATCACCAGTGCCTAGACTATCAATTTTGTTCAAATGAATTCCCGGGGTCAAAAATGGCCATGCCCCGGGAGTCCAAAGTCTGTATATTGAGATTTTGCATGTTTTCATAGACTTCTATAGGAAAAAACTTTAAAAAGTCTTCTTTTCTGAAACCGTAAGGCACAGAGCTCGCATATATTACAAGTAGCATCAGCTATTGGTCCTCTACCAAGTTTGTTTAAATGGTGACCCTCTGGTCAAATTTGGCCTCGTCCCAGGTGTAACAGTTTTACATAGGAAAAAAATAATTTAAAACTTCTCTGAAACTACAAGAGCCAGAGGTTTAATATAATTCTGCATTTACTATAAGCTTATGGTCCTTTACCAAGTTTGTTTAAATGGTGACCCTGGGGTCACATTCGGCCCCGCACCAGGGGTCACATGTTTTACATAGACTTGTATAGGGGAAAAGTTTTAAAAAATCTTCTTCTCTGAAACTGCAAGAGCCAGAGGTTACATAAATTGCATTTACTATGACTTGTATAGGGAAACATCTTCTCTGAAACCACAAGCACCTCTCATATGTTACATGTAGCCCTGGGGTCACATTTGGCCCTGCCCAAGGGGTTACCCTCTAGCACCTTCATTTTGTATTTGATCTTTACCAAACTTTGTCAGTGTCTTTATATCAATGTTGTTAACATTTCAGAGTCCACATTTCTTGAACAATCTTAGCCAGACTTGCACAGATTGTATATGACCATAAAATTTCGAAGAAGTTCGATAATGGGACAGTACTTAGGTGATCGATTTACGGCCATCTTGTTTATTAAGTCAATTACTCACATACCAAAAGCCTTACAGTATTCAAACTTTGTACACACTTACATCTATACGGCACCAGTATGTTCCTACCCAAATCAGGTTCATATAATTTGCCTTTTAATATTACACTTAACATTTTGTTACTCCATTTTGTAGGCAATCGATAACCCTTTAGCGGGGCATTCGGGTCATTTTAACCTGTAATTACAGCTGCGTTTCATTCGTTCAGTCACATCAAGTGATCGTTATTTATACTTTGATGAATGTTTTAGTTTAAACATTTATTTTACATGGAAACAAAAGTTCTGTTTTTGCTCAAGGACACAACACATATGGTCATGGCGGGCATCGAACCAACGTCTTTTTGATGTTTATAATCAAACTACTTAGATACTTTACGAAGTTGTAACTAACAGAAAAACAAAGGTTTCCCCGATATGATGACAGTCGGGAAAATTAAAAAAAAAAGACAAATAAATGCATTTTAAACATGTTTTTTACCACACAAAAAGGTAGATTATTAAAAATATATAGATAATATGTATACAAGCTAATGATAAACATTGAATAGTTATTTTTAAAACAAAAATAGAGCTGACATTTAAAAAAGTAGTTCTTGCAGGGAAAATATATATTAAAACTAATATGGCTCACATGAAAAATAAACAGTTTTGTTTTAATCGTAAAAGACAGTATTTCACTGGAACATATATAATGAAAGACAATTAAATTCATGTTTTGTGTTGTTTATTGGAGTGTAAACTTTATACCTGTAACCGAATATTCAATTTATTCAGTTTATGGTTTATGCGTGATTCGCCAATAAATTTCCGAAAACCTGAATTAAATCCTGTAATGAAAAAGGTTCTTGTGTTGAAACTGGTGCCCGCAGTAGGTATTAATTACTACTATGGATTAATACAGCCATTCAAAGTGACGAAAAAACAACAATTTTAGGATTATATTTTGTAATATTTGTCCTTATTCAGGGTTGTGTATGTTTCCCATACTTGTCGCTTCAATACTTCGACCTTCTGAATGACGTCAACGTAAGGAGCTTTGTGATTGGTGCGACTAATATATTGTTTCGACAGAAGCGCCACCTAACTGATGTTGTGATTGATGTAAGTTTCACTTCTTGTTTTTAATTGGTTGTTTATTTATGTTTTATTGGTTAAATACCGTAAGCGATATGTAATTGCAATTTTCAACAAAACATTGAACCTCAACTGTCCTTCAGCCATTTTATTTTTCAAATAGCACAGATCGAAATTGACGTCACAAAGCACTAATGTAAACTTGAAAAGATTGAGCCATTCAACAATAGAAGTACTATCATATTCAATAGTTTCCTGCCCAGTTGTTCGACAAAATCATCAATATTTACATACAAGCAAAGTCTGTTTTTAGCAATTTTTAGGCAATGTCAAAAAAGCATCCCTCATAAAATTGTATTTTTAATGGAGAAACACAGAATATTTGTACTCACGAAAGTCCTGTAATGAGTATACTTATAATAGAGACAACACATGTTTCAGGTGAATGAGAGTAAAATAGAAATCCATGACAAGGAGTTGCAGAAGCAGCTGACTTTGACAACAGCAGACTTGAGGTTTGCCGACATTCTGGTGAAGGCTGTCACAGGGACAGGGGATGATATTTACCTTGATGGAACAGGTAAAGGCGATGAATGATTGAGTTTTCTTTCTATTAAAGCACAGTCGGGTTGCCTAAAGCTTAAATGCTGTAAGACCCTATAAAACTTCTAAGGGCCTACATCTAGCAGGGTGGGTGTGGTGGTGGGGGTGGGGGTGTCCATATCTTAAGAGACCTACTTTTGTGTTTGATATATCATTGTGTCGCCTTTTCGAAAAAATGCGATACATAGGGATCACTTTGTCGTCCGTCTGTCAGTCAATCCGTCACGAAAACTTTGGCTATAACTTTCTCATTTCTTGATATTTCTTCATCAAACTTTCAATATATACTCATCATGACAACATCGACATGACCATACTAAAATAAAAATGTCAAGGTCACACTGAAGGTCATTATACAAGTTAAATACTCATTATTTTTCTTCACGAAAACTTAACCTTGGCTATAACTTTCTCATTTCTTGATATTTCTTCATCAAACTTTCAATATATAATCTTCATGACAACATCGACATGACCATACTAAAATATAAAGGTCAAGGTCACACTGAAGGTCATTATATGGGTTAAATACTCATTTTTTTCTTCACTAAAACTTGACTAACTTTCTCATTTCTTGATATTTCTTCATCAAACTTTTAATATATACTCATCATAACAACGTCGACATGACATAATAAAATAAAAATGTCAAGGTCACACTGAAGGTCATTATCTGGGTTAAATACTCATATTTTTCTACACAAAAACTTGACGTTGGCTATAACTTTCTCATTTCTTGATATTTCTGCATCAAACTTTCAATATATACTTATCATGACAACATCAACATGGCCATACTAAAATATAAAGGTCAAGGTCACACTGAAGGTCATTATTTGGGTTAAATACACATTATTTTTTTCTTCACGAAAACTTAGTTTAGTCGGGCCAGTTTGTCAAGGTCATCATCTGGGTCCAGAAAACCTTGTTATACTGACAAAGCGCTTAAGTGCTGGCGGGCGACACACGTGTTCCGCGGAACACCCGTCTAGTTTTATAATATCTGTCTTAAATGTTTAAGGTATCATTACCAATACAAAATGTCTGGAGCCTCTCTTTACCTGTTTAACCAAATCAGATCTATGTTTTGTTCTAACCACTCCCAAACACTGATGAAACCTTGCCCCATGATGTATGGCTTCTCTATACACTCCCAAACACTGATGAAACCTTGCCCCATGATGTATGGCTTCTCTGTACACTCCCAAACACTAATGAAACCTTGCCTCATGATGTATGGCTTCACTATACACTCCCAAACACTGATGAAACCTTGCCCCATGATGTATGGCTTCTCTGTACACTCCCAAACACTGATGAAACCTTGCCCCATGGTGTATGGCTTCTCAGTCATCAAAAAAGAAAGCACATACAAACTGAATGAAAATGATTTCTCAAAGAAATAAAACTTTCATACAACAAACATGTATTAATTTTATTCTTACAGAATGGGAAGGCAATGATGAATGGCTGCGGGCCCAGTTTCGTATGTACTTGGAAAGCTTGTTGGCAACGATAGTTACAGATGGTGAGGTTTTATTGCAACGTTTATGTTGGTATAGTAAACAGAAGTAGAATCATGCATGGGGTCGTGCAGTATCACTGTAGTCTTAGAAAATAATGGGTTCCAACCCCTTCATCTTTTGCATACAGGATATTGTTTTCCTGGTAAAGTAGACACTGTTTTCCTAGTTAAAATACTTTATCAGAGCTTTTAACATAACTTTAAAGTATTATACTGCCTCCATGAATGGGTAAAACAAATACAGCTTACATGATAGTGATCCCAGGGGCATCTTGCCAACTGGGAAGGCAAACCCTTTGAGATCAATTGGGCCCTTAGCTGTGGCCAGATGCTTGCAGATCCCCTCAACATGCCTTTTCATATAGCAAAACTGAAAAAGAAAATAGTTAAAATCATAGGGTAAGTGAAATATATGACATTTTGGAGCTTACCTAGAAATAGAAAAATCTTGTGTTTGTTGTGAGCAATGAAATAGAAAACAAATTTGTTATTTATTTGTAAAGTAAGATGACTGATTGACTCACATTTAGCTCTATTAATGGTTGTTATAATGTAGATCTAGCAAGAAATTTAGAAGCATTTTCAGCTCACCTTTTTAAAGAAAAAGGCAAGCTATTCTACTCGCCCGGTGTCGGCGTTACCGTTAGTTAACCTTTTTCGGTAAGCTTACATCTCAGAAACCGCCTAGCAGAGCTCAATACAACTTCACACCTGTATTCAGTATAAATATTACCCGTTACATGCCATGTGCAAGTCACATAACTCTGCAACCTATTTTGACAATGTTATGCCCCTTTTTTGAACTTAGTCAATTTCTTCGTTAAATTTTCTCATATGTCAGAATCTGATTGACAGAAACTTTATACATGTACTGGCAAAGAAGCAATAGTCGTCGAGAAGAAATAGCCATCATTCTGTTACAACTTTTAATTTTGATGGGATTTTCTCAGTATGTGTTATCTGAAATGCATAAGCGCTTAATAATCTAAATACAAAAACAAGAAAAAATACGCCAAAAAGTAAATATAAAAATGACCGCAGACTCAAATGTGCACTTAATTTGTAAAGATAGTCACGTGGGGATGCGCGCGCATATACAAGATGGCTCGATTATAAAAATAATGTTGGGGAACTAGACGGGATTTTTTATACTCGACTTCTATATATAGCAAACGACACACAAAAAGCATTTGCTCAATAACTTAGTATCAAGGGAGACAACACGTTCATTAAAGTATGTATTAAGTATAACATTGTTACTTCCCTTAGAAGAAATCTGAACGGTGTATGCAAGGCCTTCCAAATCTGGAATTTCAGGATGTTTAAATTAGTTCTCCGGACACAAAATTATACAAATATGTATATTAATCATTAATCTTAAGTAAATATGTAAGTTATTATTGACTATTATTGTACAACACATCATCGTAGAAGTTTTTTTATGACGCCAAGTATTGCTTCTGTGCCGATTTTTCACGACGCTAAAATACCCCTTTTGATACCCCCTGCCAGAAGGTGTCAGCATACATTTCTTACACGGATATTTTGTTTACAAATGAGACATGGGGTAACCGTTATTTTATGGAAATATCAATTGGTAAAAATACATTGTACTGAGATATCTTAAAAAGGACGACTATTCCTTCTTTGCCAGTATAAACCTTCATAAGAGAACATACAAACAAATGCCATAACTCAGTTATGAATTTTACAGAATTATGTCCCCTTTTCAACTTAGTTGCCCAATAAATAGACAAGGTCTCGAAAAGTCGAGCGTACTATCATCCGACAGCTCTTGTTATTGTCAGTATGCCATTCATTCCACTGTTATTTGTTTCCTTCACACAGACAACAAACTGTTGGAGGATTTCGGAAGTACGTTCATCCAGACGTGGAAAACCACGCATAATTACAGAGTATGGTCTACATGCACACATCCCGGCGTGAAGGATATACCCATAGGGTTGGTATATTAGGAAAATATTTTTTAATTTTTTGCCTGACCGCGATAGGAGAGTGGGCTAATAGTGTTACCCTTGTCCATTTGTACAAATTGGGCCCTCAAAGCAAAACTGTTGTCTTGTTCTTTATATATAGCGTAACGTGATCGAAAGTCGGACACCCTTTGTAAAGAACGACACAGATATACATCACATGATAATTCATTCTGGTTTCGGTTTAAATCAATATGGCAGTATCTCGTGGGAGTATCCCACTTGTTTACATGTGTTTTGCATGTAGAAACAGCATGGTATAAGGCAAAACAGTACCCTACCCCATGAATGAAATGGAGTCGGGACGATTTTGATCATGAGTCGGACAATGTGTTTTTGTGAATATAGAAGAATGGGTCAATTTCTTGACATTATTTGATGGTACAAATGGATGATCATTCTGTTTTCTTTTAATTTGTATGTTAATTTCATCGAACATGTGACACATGATGAAACTACATGAGGGTATACAAGCTCACTCGATTCGATTGTAAGTCAGACACTATGTCTGATTCAATATCAAGGAAAAACAGGTTTTCATATACCTCCTTTACAATCGTACTGGAAACCAGAAATATTGTATATCAAGTCTTTGCTGGGTTCCAGTGGTTACAATGAACATCAAACTGGTTTTCTGTTGCTATTGTTTGCACTTCATGTGCGTTTGTGTCAACTTAAAAACAGTACCAAATTGGGCAAAATCGTCCGACTCAATATCAAGTCCGGCTAAAGATCACTTTACCCTAGTTACTACAATAGTTTCGTGTTTACCTTTCAGTATGTTCACAAACAAACTTTTCACATTTCAAATATTTCTTCTGGCTATAACTTTCTTTTAAGTAATGTTTTTCATAGGGAAACATTGAGGACAGTTGTAATTTTTGATTGTTTCAAGTAATTCCAAGTCTATTAAATATGATTTAAACATTTTTAGTTTTCAGCTTGAGCATGAAATATGTCTAGTTTGTTTGTGAATTTGGGGCCAGTCCATTTGTCTGTAACTCCTCGGTTAAGGTCTTAATTGTTCGCCATTTATATTTCTTTTAAAGTTTTGCACTCTTAAAAGTTCATTCACAGACAATATTGTTTACACCAGTACTAAGAGCAGGTCACCATGAAGACTGCTAATGAGACTGGAATTGAACTTCCCACAAGGATGGAGGCCAGTGAGAGGAAGTGCAGAGTGCAAGTCTTCATTCAAATTAGAGTTATTGCCCTTTGTAATTACTAATAGCCAGATTGCGTATCAGATCCAAGCTTACAGTTTGGCAATTTCCCTCTGTCTATCTATCCATCCGTCTATGCATTTTGACGTTTTGGTTAAAAATTTTTTTTTCCTCATTTCCTCATTTCTTAAACACGAATTGTCGGAAAAGTTTGAAACTTGATACACATGTTTATTATCATTACACAATGTTATTTGACAGGAACCATAAATCTGTCATGTATTTTACCTGAATTATCCCCTTTTTTACTAAAATTTTCAGTTAAAATGTTGAATTCGCAATCTGGCAGAATTATCCCTCTTTGTACCCTTACTTTAAATATAACATGTTTATCAGACATCTCTCATCTGGCAGAATTATCCCTCCTTGTACTCTTACTTTTAATATAACATGTTTATTAGACATCTCTCATCTGGCAGAATTATCCCTCCTTGTACCCTTACTTTAAATATAACATGTCTATCAGACATCTCTCATCTGGCGGAATTATCCCTGCTTGTACACTTACTTTTAATGTTCAGACATCTCTCATCTGGCAGAATTATCCCTCTTTGTACACTTACTTTTAATATAACATGTTTATCAGACATCTCTCATCTGGCAAAATTACCACTCCTTGTACACTTACTTTTAATGTTCAGACATCTCTCATCTGCCAGAATTATCCCTCCTTGTACACATACTTTTAATATAACATGTTTATCAGACATCTCTCATCTGCCAGAATTATCCCTCCTTGTACACTTACTTTTAATGTTCAGACACCTCTCATCATGCAGAATTATCCCTCCTTGTACACTTACTTTTAATGTTCAGACATCTCTCATCTGGCAGAATTATCCCGCCTTGTACCCTTACTTTTAATATAACATGTTTATCAGACATCTCTCATCTGGCAGAATTATCCCTCCTTGTACCCTTACTTTTAATATAACATGTTTACCAGACATCTCTCATCTGGCAGAATTATCCCTCCTTGTACACTTACTTTTAATGTTCAGACATCTCTCATCTGGCAGAATTATCCCTCTGTGTACCCTTACTTTTAATATAACATGTTTACCAGACATCTCTCATCTGGCAGAATTATCCCTCTTTGTACACTTACTTTTAATATAACATGTTTACCAGACATCTCTCATCTGGCAGAATTATCCCTCTTTGTACCCTTACTTTTAATATAACATGTTTACCAGACATCTCTCATCTGGCAGAATTATCCCTCTTTGTACACTTACTTTTAATATAACATGTTTACCAGACATCTCTCATCTGGCAGAATTATCCCGCCTTGTACCCTTACTTTTAATATAACATGTTTATCAGACATCTCTCATCTGAATTTTAATGAATTGCCATTCTTTCATAATTTTTACGCAACATTAAGTTATTGGTTTTGACCTTTGAGAAAATCACTCCTAATGTATGCACATTTTCCCTTTATGTCCAATGATAAAACTATTCACACAAAATGTCATCATACAACCTTAGCTGTTGGTGCGAGTTTAAAATCCAATTTGATTCTGAATCATTTCTAATAACCAAAATATGAAAATGCATGACAGTCTTTCACTCCCTATTAA
This sequence comes from Cyrtodaria siliqua, assembly GCA_037043455.1. NCBI lineage: Eukaryota > Metazoa > Mollusca > Bivalvia > Adapedonta > Hiatellidae > Cyrtodaria > Cyrtodaria siliqua. The sequence continues at coordinate 14,099 of JAWPHD010004721.1, forward strand.
CTGTTATTACGTTACCTTATTGCACGACATCAACCAATCGGCTTGCCTTCCCTGGTCAGATGCAATGATATATCGTAAGTTATAGCGAGATATTTCAAACTAGCCTAATTGTACGAGTTTATTACAATTAACCATGAACGTCCTTAAGTCATGTCCCTAATTCTAAACATTTATGAAAAGGCTGAACCTGCAATATGGGAACCATTCATCAATATTAAATAAATTTGCATACACAGATTTAATCTTATATCATCAAGATTTTAAAATATACCATGATAGTTTATTAGAAATCTGTTACATTTTGTAGGCATCCATGTCAGGGTAACTTAGGAATGGCAGACATAAAGGTCAGGTTTTCACAGTATGTACATAGTATTTTATTCTTATTTATGACATAAGCTATCCAGCTGGCTTGCAGAACGTCAGCAGTTATACCCATTATTTATGACATATTAAGAACTGTACTTCTTCATTTTAACTATGGTCTGTAAATGTAGAATGGCATGACAGTAACTCAGCATTGCCAGCTTTATGTTACTAAAGAACAGTAATCTTTGTGATAATTAATATAAAAGAAAAAGGTGTACTTTAGTGAATTTTAGTGTTTTTTCACTTTGTACCTACAACTAACGACACTTCCGACACTAACTAAATATTTCAGCACCAATTTCTTCATAAATAAATCAAAATCATTAGATTTAGTAGGTGCAATGGTCAAATGAAAAGCATGCTTACCTAGCACTAGACTCAAGATGCTGGGCTTGTGACTTTCAGTAAGTCTCGTAACTCACTGCTTTGTCTATTGAAGAGTGTCCGGGTAGCACGGTCTGTAGTAAACTTGCTTTTCACCAATGCTACTCAGATTGTATTACCGTCTTGGAGTTGCAACAGGGTACCTGTGGTCACCTGCTCGGGCACATGGGTTTTCCCCACTACTCCCACATCAAGAACGTGCAATGCTGTCATCCGCACAACTGAGAGTATAAGCTGTGTAACTTAACTGATGTAACTTAATGAAGTTTTACTCTATGTTATATGTGGATATTAGGCGAGCGGGCCCATGTAGTGAATTCTATCTTCCTTGCTTCATATAAATTTGACATTAGAAGTGGGATGATACTGCCTCAATTCCCACTCTGTGTTGGCAGTTGTCAATAATATGTCGATGAACAGTTAAACAATAATTCATTGATTACACATGACCACTGAACTATCTGCACATTACAGCACCATGCATAATACAGAAGGTGGCAAGAAGATAAATGCTGCCGTCACGCAGACGGGGAAATATGTTGTACAAACAGGCAAAGCAGTCGGTAAGTTAAAGTACTGTGTACATACACTCTGTCTGATAAAGTGATGTCCTAATAACTTTTTCTTTATTCTGTAGTGACTTGATTTATTATATGTAAGGTTATCTGATGTCATAAAACGACATGAAGTAAACATAATATGGCAAGTGTCCAGATCAGGTGTAAAATTTGTTTAATAGATATAACTAGTAAACCATACAGAACATGTTAATCTACATGATAGAGAGAATACTTTGTCAGTACCTTTTACTCTAAAGTTTTATATAAGTCTCGGTAAGAAAACAGAAGACAGTTGTAAATTAACAGTTTGTATATACAAAATAAAAATTTGTTTATAGGTGGTGCGTTGAACCAGGCCAAGTCGTCTCTATCATCCTGGTTCACGACACTGACCAGTGACTGGAAGGCCGCAGATAAAGCCCCTCAGAACACTACGCAGAGTATCCCAGAACAGAAAGGGATACCAGCAGACGTCAATGTTTCGAAATGACATTGGCGGGAGTTAGGAAGAAAATGATTGTGATATACAATCCTCACAGAGACTAGGATCATAGAATAGATACATAGAGGATCTTACATGAGTGACTGTGTATTAGTGATTTTAATAAACAAGTTGAATAAAATGATAGGATACGAGGCTCTTGCCGAGTATCCTATCTTTTTATCCAATGAGTTTATTAAAGTCAATAACACACAGTCACGAATGTAAGATTCTGTTTATCACATAACCCACCTACGACGTGATAGTTTCACTTTAATGTTGTCAGTTTTCCTTATATACGGCGGCAATTTGTAAGACAAATCATGACGTTGTTTTGTTGTTTACACGTCGCTACGTTACGAGGCTGTAAATGCATTCACATTACAAATAATGCGACCCCTTAAAAAGTAAGATTTCAAATAATGATAAATAATTAAGGCGTCTGAACGTACCGTATGATATTCCATGAAAACAAGTGGTATTAACAGTTTTAACGTATACAAACACAGTGATTCGGTCCTCATTTGCATCTGTAATACAGCCTCTGTAATACACTAGTACGAGAAATAAGTCATGGCTTTACTGCACTCCCAGACGCCATGTTATGTGATAAATGTACATAAATGTGGTTAAAGAGACACTTGACATTCTTGAAGTAGTTACCATGGTTACCAAGCAATATAAATTAAAATTAGCACCTCAATTTATTGATGCAGTAGTATTTTGACTTTAAATTTGCTTGCAATACATGTAATTAAATAAAAGATATAAAATTAGAATTTTATTTTTCCCCCTTTATTATTCTGCCTAATAGTGTTAATGTAGTATTAGTGCAAAATAATCAACAATTAGTATTGGGCAAATAAAATTTCCTTTAAACTATCTAAATAATGATTAATAATGATGGTAAATATGAAAGATGTGTAGAAAAACTAATGCTGCGAGCAGATTAGAATTTTTTTTGAGATTTTCGTGTTAATTTAAATTGCGGTTTGATAATTTGATTTTTTCATAAAGAGATTGAGGATAAAGTCCGAGTAAACCACTTTATTTTCACTTACTGAATATCTCATCATCTTGTAAATTTGTAAATAATGACAGGATGTGAAAGTTATGACTTCTGTATTTCCATCGATCGGAAATAACAAAAGGAAATTACTGAGGGTATATTTAAAATAATTGTTGTTGGGCATTTACTATGCTCCTATTTAAGAAGTGGTTCCTTTAGCTGTAAGTAAGTACTGAGTTGTTGTCCTTTATTATATTGCACCCCACACCCCCATATGTTCATTTTGTCATGCTCATTAAAGATCATCAATGCATTGCTTGTGTAAAAGTTGAACCTGGCTCCAGGGTAAATGACGGAGTGTCTACTATAGAATTTACTCTTCAGTTCTGCAAAGTAGAAGGTTCTAAGCCCATTCTCCTTATTTTATCTTGCTCTTATTTTATCTCGATGTAAATGGAAGATGGGCTTGACATGTTCATACCTGGTTGGCACCATATAACCTTTCTTGTGTAGGGTAAAACCTAATACAGTTAAACATACGTTAAAGACCGAATACGTTGAAGACAGAATGCTAGAGAACTTATGTTTAAAGGCTGAGTCAGTTTTCAGAATTGAACTGAATTTTGTAGTCTCACCAATAGCTAAGGTCATGCGGTAACTTTTCCATCTTCCATTGGTGTAGGAAGACCCCAGGTGCCCCTCTGGGTAATTTTCGTGCACATGCGGGCACTGGGTGGAACCACCGACGTTCCGCAAGCCAGCTGGTTAGCTTCTTCACATTAAGTTTTCTAGGCCGTTGAGGGGCAAGTGATTTCAAGTTAGAGACTCCAACCACTTGGTCTTAGAAGGCCCCGATTCTCAAACAGATTGAGTGCATCATAATAGTATAAAGTGATGTCATAATACCAGGAAGTGTTGTCGTGATATAAACAAATAACTAAAAAGATGAATGAAGCATTACGATCAGTTTAAAAAGTTACAATTATAAAAATTGAACCAAAAAAAATGCTGAAGTTAATTTAGCAAGGTGGAGATAATCCATTCTCAAAATTGATTGAGTTCGTGCTTGACATTGAGTAGTGAGATTCTTGAATCAAGAATTACAAAATTCTAAATATAAAATGATTCTAAAATGATTTGACTTTTAAAGGGACATTGTCCATAAGTAAACATACATTGAGCATAGCCAAATAACTGTCTGATTTTTATTCAGTGAAATGTGTACATGGAAACATTAGCATAGACCCAGATAAGTCTGTAGTAATACACTCGTGAGTTTGAAAAAAAAAAAAAATATTTATTATTTGTAAATAATGTGGTAGCCACATAATTTACATTTTCTGCTGATCACATGACATCCATTAGCTTTTATATGTTGTATCTCATAAAGTAATACATCTGGCCCAGTTAGCTCAGTCGGTAGTGAGCTCGACTATTGCGATATTCAACCATTACCCACGAGTGTAATTTTAGTGTTGGTTACGAGTTCAACCCCACGAAGCGGTACTTCTTTTTTTGTACAGCTATTGAATTCCGTCAAACAATCTTGGTTCTATTTAGTAAATATTCAATAATGGTTGGTGTGTTATGTTTGTCAACATCATTATTTTGTGTTTTATAGGCTAAAAGTCACAGACGTTGTCCCTTTAATTGGAAGAAATAGGGAACCAATACAACCTTCACATGCATATGTATGATATTGTCCTCTGTGATATAAATGAATGATGAAATTGCTTGTATATTTAAATATTATATTTATGTGTTGCTCTTGGTGTTTTATTTACTGCTGGTTTATTGATAAAAGATGTTTTATTTAGTTTTATATATATATCACTAATTTCTAAGAAAGATATTGTTCTGTGTTAATTTATATATATTTGTTTATAGTTAATATATAATTGATAAAAAAATCAGAGATACCACAAGATTTTTAAGGCCTTGACTATCGATTTTTATGAAAATTAATATTGAAATTGATGTGTATCTCTATAAACAACTTTCAGGGGCTGATTTAGGTTTTAAAGTGTATAGGTTTACCACACTAATTACATGTAAGCCTCCGAGGTGTAGTCGAATGTAGTTCCTGTAATAAAAGTAATCCCTCCTTTTTTGGGCGTTATAAGTAGGGGAAAACTGCCCATTTCTATTAGATTTTGTGGTTGTATGTATAAGAAGCCTATTAATAAGTTTTACTGTATTGTATCACTAATGAACATTTTCGAAATTTCGACTCTATGCTTACACTTTGTGAGCAATGAAAATGGTCAATCAATGAAAACAGCTGCACCCTTGACCTGTTTAGTAAACAAACAAGAACTTTCTTACATGTCTTGTGACCCCACCTTTTCTGGTGATTTTCGAGTGGAAAATTAGTTTTCTATATGAACATTACACTGCTCCATACTTGAGTTGAATTTGCAGCAAATCATTAATATGTGACTATGGGGAAAATAATTAGTGGTATAATACCTATATTTTTTTTTTATATTTATAAAAAATCTGTACCTAAATATTTATTATATATTTAATTATATAGCAACATATATACAGATAATGTATATACAGATAGGGTCAACACTCTCTGTTTGAAAGCAGACTTAAATGGAATTGAATTGGATTTCATAGTTGCACCAATTTCTTTGGTCATATGGCAACTTTCCAGCTTCCATTGGTGGAGGAAGACCTCAGGTGCTCTTCCAGGCAATTTTCCTGCACGGGCACCAGGGTAGAACCACCGATGTTATGCAAGCCATTTGGATAGCTTCCTCACATAAAGATTCCTGGTCCCATGAGGAGGGCTTGAACTAACAGCGATGAGGGGCAAGCGATTTCAAGTCAAGAGTCTCTAACCACTCGGACACAGATGTCCCGACTTAGATAGAAAAAGCATATTACATTCCATATGTCTGGATGCAATTTTACCTGTAGCCTAGAAACAGTATTTTATCACATGCTAATTAGATGACATCTGTGTGCATCTGATGCTTGTATTTGACTTGCATGTATATTCCATCACAGTGCAGCTCGCCAGCCCCAAATATTGAATTTTGGTAGATAAAGACTGAATTCAATTTGAAAAAATTATATGAAACTTTGCAGTAACTCAGGTTCAAACTTCATTTTTAAAGGTTTTTAAAGTAATTGAAATAAAGAAGCAAAAATGTTTCTTAAATGTAAGAAACTGAAACTAAAAAATGTGATTGAAAAATATTTCACTTTTAAAAGAAAGGAATATATTTCAGAATTTTGAATTTTGTCAAATATATGTGCCAAGTGTCACCAAAACACGTTTCTTGCTTTGAAGATAATTTAAAAAAGAAGATGAATTCGTAGACGAGGCCTTAAATAGCGTGTGTGGGTTTATATTGCTTAATGTTTTGAATCCTATGCAACCATCACAGAAAACAAACTATTAACTATTGTACATCTAATGTGCTTTATATGTTATCTTAAAATAAAGGAGGAACTTTATACAGACTTTTTATATATGCGTCAACAGTGGGTTATACATGTACATAGCTTTTTTAGCAGTTCAAAATGACAACCAAATAGTAGTCATTTTAAGCCAACTACTTTAAAGGGACACACTGCAATCTTGATATGTGCAAAAATCGCAGCGTCCCTTTAGTTTTCCAACATAACTTGCATTTGTTCAATCATTAACATTAATTATTAGAATAGTTCAAAGCTAATTTTTTGAATATTAGTAAGTACTGATCAATAATATGTTTAAACCTATCGTAAAATAATGAAGAAAACTGAAAACACAAAATTTTATTTACTTATATGCGAGCAAGTTTGAAGTCAAAATTATACTGGATGATAATTTTAATGTTAGGTAATCAAGATTGCCATGTGTTCCTTTAAACATGTTAAAGGAACCAATGTTTATAAAAGAGATCAGTAGAACTTATGTAGTGGGGCGTCACCCGTCTGTCCAAAACCCTTTATTGCGGTGACTACACCTGAGACGTGTGTTGTATTGAGCCACTACATCGCTACGTCCAACATGGGATGAACATTGAAAATTAGACTCTGGTCCAACAAATTCTTTCTGTATAAACACGTACTTTCTGTATAAACACGTACTTTTAGTATAAACACGTACGTTCTGTATAAACAAGTTCTTTCTCCTGTAAGCATTGCTGCTTTCTGACAGATCAATGAATCACAGTAAAACAAAGACCAGTATCAATGAATCGCAGTAAAACAAAGACCAGTATCAATGATTTTTAGCTCTACTGATCAGAGATCAGCGGAGCTTATACCGTGGTGCGGTGTCCGTCGTCCGTCTGTCTGTCTGTCCGTAAACTTTTTTTTGAAGCGACTACTTCTCTGAAACTACTGAATGGATTTTCATGAAACTTTACAGAAATGTTGCCCATAAAGTCTAGTTGATCCTAGCAAAAATTCATGTTGATGTGAAATCCAAGATGGCCACCAAATCTAAAAATAGATTTTTAAAAAACAAGTTTATAGCGACTACTTCTTGAAAACTCTTAAGTGATATTGTGATATGGGACTTTTTCTAAAATGATCAGCATGACATGATGTTGGTCCTTGTCGAAAATCGTTTGATTCGACGTTAAACATGGCTGCTAGCGGCCATCTTTGTTTACATAGAGTTATTTAGTAAAAACTTGTAGTGACTACTCCTCTGAAACTACTCGACGGATTTCCATGAAACTTCACAGGAATGTTGCTCTTGATGTCTTAATGATCCTAGCAACATTTCAGGTGGTCGGAAATTACAAGATGGCCGCCACAGCTAAAAATAGATTTTCAAAAAACAAGTTTGTAGCGAGTGCTTCTTGAAAACTATAAGTGATATTAATATGGGACTTTTTCTAAAATGATCAGTATGGAACGATGTTGATCCTTGTCGAATATCATTTTGATTCGACATTAAAAGGCCAACGGCCATCTTTGTTTACACAGAGTTATATAATGAAAACTTGTAGTGACTACTCCTCTAAAACTACTTGACGGATTTTCATGAAACTTCACAGGAATGTTGCTCTTGAAGTCTAATTGATTATAGCAAAATTTCAGGTCGGCCGAAAATTCAAAATGGCCGCCACTGCTAAAAATATTTTTTTAAAAAACAAGTTTGAAGCGACTACTTCTTGAAAACTATAAGTGATATACTCCTCTGAAACTACCCAACGGATTTTCATGAAACTTCAAACGAATGTTGCTCTTGATGTCTAATTGATCCTAGCAAAACTTCAGGTCGGCCGGAAATTCAAGATGGCCACCACGGCGAAAAATAGATTTTCAAAAAACAAGTTTGTAGCGACTACTTCTTGAAAACTATAAGTGATATTGATATGGGACTTTTTCTAAAATGATCAGCATGACATGATGTTGGTCCCTGTCGAAAATCGTTTTGATTCGATTTTAAACATGGCTGTCAGCGGCCATCATTGTTTACATAGAGTTATCTAGTAAAAACCTGTAGCGACTACTTCTATGTAACTACTTGACGGATTTTCATGAAACTTCACAGGAATGTTGCTTTTGATGTCTACTTGATCCTAGCAAAATTGCTGGTTGGCCCGAAATTCAAGATGGCCACCATGGCTAAAAATAGATTTTCAAAATACAAATTTGTAGCGACTACTTCTTGAAAACTATAAGTGATTTTAATATGGGACTTTTTCTTAAATGATCAGTATGACATGATGTTGATCCTTGTTAAAAATTATTTTGATGTGACGTTAAACATCACCATCTTTGTTTACATAGAGTTATATAATGAAAACTTGTAGCAACTACTCCTCTGAAATACTTGACGGATTTTCACAAAACTTTTCAGGAATGCTGATCTAGCTATCAAAAACCTATTAGTAGAGCTTCAATGACCTCTTGTTTAAAAAATAGGTCAAGGAGTGAAAAAAAGTAGCTCGTAGCAGGGTTCTATATGACCAATATATAATATATGTCAGGCTATTGGTGACTTAAAATCTGAGCTAATTAAACATTAACCAGATTCAGTGATGTGTAAAACGTAGGTCAAGGTCGCTCATGGTGACCTACTTTTTGTCAGATTTGATTGTATTCGTCTAGATGTATCTGGAGTGTAAGACTATTGCTGACTTGTGTTTTTCAAGCAGCCATTGGACTCAGATTTCCACCTACAGTTCATGAAGATTTTATTACCATCACCCTTCATAATTAAGACTGTGACCAATACAGAGACTATGGACTATAGAGACTATCGATAAACCTGTGGTAAACATGAAGCTGGATATAGGCTAGGAAGAGAAATCTTCACCATTAAGAAACTGCGGTCGGTCGCTACACTCCCTCCCTTTAAGTTTCGGTTTCTTAATGGTGAGGATTTCTGTTACACAGTCTCTATCCTATACATGAAAATAGATATAAATATATAATATGATAGTAAACAAACGTGGATCTATATACTCACTGTGTTTACAACATAACCGTATGTAGGGAACGACAAGTATACTATTGACTCTTTAGTGAAGCAGCGACATGAAGAGGCAATGAATTGAAGTTTTACAAATACAAAACGAAGTATATTCTTTACCTCCCATTTGCTTGGCCAAAATGCCAGAACAAGCCAAAATGTGTGTGTCTAAGCAAACGCTCCTTAGCTCTACACAGACCAGTGCTACTCAGGTCGAGGCGGTGACGTAATGGTAGAGCGTCCTCAGAGTCCGCCCTGACGTAATGGTAGAGCGTCCTCAGAGTCCGCCTCACAAGACACTGAGTGGTCCAGGGTTCTCCCATCAGTCCACAAAAGCGCCTTCGGTAGCCATAGGCAGACATCGGATGCTGTCCTTAGTTGTCGGTTTGGGTAAGATGTGGGTAACCCCGGTAAAATGACGGATATCCTTGTCCGGTAAGCAAGAAATTTCCATCTCACCCTAGGGTCGAGATAAAATTCATGCACGCCTACATCCGCGATGCAGGAAAACATTTTTTATCATGGGTGTTCGGTTCAGATGGGGAATTCCAACCATCGGTATAAGTGTTTTAATCGGAAATAAATGGCAGGCGACACAAGTGTTCCACGGAACGTCCTTCTGGTTCATTAACCATAACAATTAAAAACAAATCTGGACCATAATTCATGAAGGACTGCATCCCCTGTCTTAAAACTTTATAGCTAGATTGTCCTTGCTGAAATAAGCACATTGCAGGTGACACCAACGAACACCCTTCTAGTTGCCTCAGAAACCACTTGGCCAATTTTGACCAAACTTAATCACATTTATTGTCCTTTTAAATTTCTATCTGGTCAACGTGACTTCCAAGATGGCTGTCATTACCATATAATGTCCAAACACACAGACCTAATTTGACACAGCACAGTATAGGTTATTTAGAGCCGCCCCAGAGAGAGGGGAAGGAGACATAGGAATCTGGGAACCGTGCTCTACTTTTATTATGGAATAGATTCCTGTGGTTATTTAACGTGTTCGGAGGATAGACCGATACACCGGACCGCCCAGTTCACGTCCCCATCCGACAGACGAGGCTAAGGAAAGTGTCTTGCCCAAGAACACACTGAGAAACTCAGTGGCACCACGGAGGATTGAACCCGGGGCCTCCAGACCTAATAACAACATATTGGAACTTCCTATCTGAACCAATGAAGAAACCAAAATATCACGTGGCATCTTAACTTTTTCTTCTAACTGCTCTCTCATCGAAATCAATTCAAAAGATTCATAATGAATAGCAAAATGGGATTATGTTACTTAATTTTTATTATCAAAATAAGAAATTATATAAAAAGCTGTTTAAAATGAAAAATATCATTGTTGGGTTTTCCTTTGAAAACCAAGCAATTGACGTAGTGAAACTTTCCCTCGTACTCCTTTTTTGCTTAACACATTTAAGTAAGAAAAATGCCATCATAAGAAAGAGAAATGTGTGATGCTGTTTGACCTAAACGAACCGTATATGCATAAAACTCTGAATGATATGTGTCTAAAGTTGGGCAATATTGTGTGATATTTCTATACTGTGTCACCTGAAATTTAGATACATTTCACAGTTTCCTGTCTATTTGTTATTAGGTTTGCACCAAAGATAAATTTAAACAAGAAAAGTGGAAATTTTCACGAAAACCAAGTTTTCCATTTGAAATGCTATTACAGTACAATAACGATAAGATGAAAATGAAGTTACACTTTTTTTATGTTTCCACAACAGCAAATTACATAAATGAAGTGTTGAATTACTGTGATGCAATCCCAAGCTTCCTTATCATATATACAGTTCAACCGGAACCGTCTCAACCTTTTTTCCCCAAAAATAATCATTTCCGATGAGCTAGTTTGTACGATTGATATACGGAAACCGTTCTTCTATTTTTAGTAACAATGACCTTAACCTTGACCTCAAATACAATCCCAAACTTCCTTTTGATATACGCTACCTACACAGCAAGTTTCATTCTAATATCTCATTCCTTACTTACGTTATTAAGTTTTCTATTTTTAGATCTACTGGTCGAAGGCCAGCAGAGCTTATGGAATGACGAGTTGTCCGTCCGTCATCCGCACGTCATTAACTTTTGCCTTGTTAGCGCAATAAGGACTTCATTATTAATCGGATCTTTAAGAAACTTTGCCAGTGCTTTTATATTAATGAAAGCTCGGACAAGTTCGAAAACCTTCATTTATTGCTTGATCTTTACCAAAGTTGCATAGATGAAAACTCGGACAAGTTCGAAAACCAGCCAGATCAGATCAGTAACATCGGAGTTTTGTTTTTCCTGGAAAATGCCATTTTCTGCCTTGTGAACACTCTAGCACCTACATTTATTATTTGATCTTTACCAAACTTGCACAGATTGTTAATATCAATGAAAGCTCGAACGAGTTTGAAAACCAGCCAAATCGGACCAGTAACACCGGAGTTATGGTCCTTTTTTTTCCCCCTGAAAAATGCCATTTTCTGCTGTATGGACATTCTAGCACTTTATTTACTTGATCTTTACCAAACTTGCACAGATTGTTAATATCAAAGAAATCTTGGATAAGTTCGGAAACCAGCTAAATTGGGTGAGTCACACCAGAGTTATGGCCCTTGTCTTTTCTGAAAAATGCCATTTTCTGCCTTGCGAACACTCTAGCACCTTCATTTATTATTTGATCTTTACCAAACTTGCACATATTGTTAATATCAGTGAAAGCTTGGACAAATTCGAAAACCAGCTAAATTGGGTGAGTCACACCAGAGTTATGGCCCTTGTATTTTCTGAAAAATGCCAGTTTCTGCCTTGCGAACACTCTAGCACCTTCATTTATTATTTGATCTTTACCAAACTTGTACATATTGTTAATATCAATGAAAGCTCCGATAAGTTTGAAAAGCAGCCATATCAGATCAGAACACAAGAGTTATGACCCTTGTGTTTTTCTGAAAATGCCATTTTCTGCCTTGTGAACACTGTAGCACTTTCATTTATTATTTGATCTTTACCAAGCTTGCACAGGTTGTGAAAACAATGAAATATTGGACGAGTTCGAAAAACAGTCAGATCGGACCACCAATGCTGGAGTTATGGTCCTTGATTTTGCTAAAGTATGTCATTTTCTGTCATGTGAACACTGGCACCTTCATTTATTATTTGATTTTTTTTACCAAACTTCAATTTTTATATCTTTATTTACACTGATTGTTAATATCAATGAAAACTCGGACAAATTCGAAAACTAGTCAAACAAATGAGTAACAGCAGAATTATGGCCCTTGATTTGCTGAAAAATGCCACCTTGTTCCTTTGTGAACACAAGCACCTTCATTTATTATTTGATCTTTACCAAACTTGCACAGATTGTCAATGAAAGCTCGGATGAGTTCGAAAACCAGCCCATATTCTTGGACTTTTCGTACCAGGGCCAACTTGGATGTTTCGTATTTCCTGTGATATGGTATTTTGAAATTTGATATGTTTTCATTCTAAAGCTATTTAACCTATTAAATTATTCCAGTGTACGAAACATACAACGTTAGGGTATCATTGCATATCTTGAGTTCGAGGACATCATAAGTTCGTTGGTGCCATCTATCGACCTCTCGTACAACAGTGCCCTCACGTGAGATTTGCAGTCGTCAAAAACAAAGTCAAAGAAACATGCGTTTCAAAAAGGTCAAACATTTTAAGTCATTTTGTTAACATTTTCGAATGCATTAACACTAATTCCAAATATAAATCCGTCTGCTTTACATTCCCAGTACACGAGTGACGAGTCATCAAGTTAAATTCCCCGAGCAACTTCTTATAGGGTGTATGTGTCTCAACTTATTCGTTTTTCAAGAGCTTGTACTCGAGTTGAGGACTTTAATATTCGTAATCTTTGTATAACTAAAAAGCTACTCAATCAGGGTTACCGTTACCATAAACTTCGTAAAACCTTTGCAATATTTTATTATCGTAACCCTGAACTTCTTTCCAAATTTAAAAGTAATTTAAGGACTTTTCTGCGACAAGGACTATCACAACCTGACTTCTATGGTGATGTGATTTATAAACTTCGTAGGATTCTTGGTCATGATCACTTTCATTCTATCTTTGTTAAACTTGTTAAAAAGTTTATCAAAAGAGGTTATGACCCTATCATTTTGCAACGTACTGCATGCTTGGTGGTGGACCCTTTTACAGTTCGCCACTATGTTTTCCTCTTTAATTGTACGATGACCGGACAGGCTGTGGACCCTATGATGACGCCTACCTAAAGCCCATAGGGACGGTTGTCTATGATCTTTCTTGTCGTGCCCTTAATGGTTTATTCTCTTGTTGCTCTGGCTTCTGCCAAGTAGTTGAGTACCTTCATTGTGGCTTTCTAGGCTATTGTTTTTTGGTATTATATTTACACGAGCATATTTGTGTTTTACTTATATTGCCTATTGATGCTGCCTTGTTGGTTAGAGATTAGATCATGGCGGGGATTTCTTTATTTACACTGTCCTGTTTTAATGGGATGACAGTAGGGTAATTGTGAGGTTTGGTGCACCCTAGAACCGGTTTAAATCCCCAGTGGCCTACTTTGCCACTGACCGTTCCAAGGCGGTAGCCCTCTTGTCAACTCATTTTGTGTTTGTGATGTCGTTTGCTTTTATTATTACTTTTGCCTTCTTGTTTGTCTGTTTGCGTGTTTGTTTCTGTGTTTTGTGGTTGACTGTCCTCCTTGAATGCTACTTTTCCTGTCCAATCTTTTTATATTTCTTTATCACTATAATGCAATTCATGGGAAATAAGAATAGTACAGAATAAATATTTAGGTAGATTATAGTTGATTATACAAAAAACAGCAACATTAACTTGTCTGTAAAGTTATGTAATCAAAAAAGTGTATATATATGAAACGGCTGATATGTTCTGAGTCTTTCTATTACATTTACTCGAATTTCAGCTGAAAATAAAACAAACAAGAAATATCACTTTAAATGATAAATGCCCCCGAAGTGTCCTTTGACCTCTAAGTATGACCTTGACCTTGGAGCCATGGACCTGGATTTTGTGCACGACACGTCGTTTGGTTGTGGTGTGCACTTGTGCCAAGTTATTTGAAAATCCGTCAAGGCATGCACACGTTATTGACCGGACACGATTTGACCGTTGACCTCTAAGTGTGACCTTGACCTAGGGGCCACAGACCTGGATTTTGCGCGCCATTCATCGTCTTGTTGTGATCAGCACTTGTGCCAAGTTATTTGAAAATCCGTCCATGAATGCTAGAGTTATTGACCGGACACAATTTGACTTTTAACCTCCAAGTGCGACCTTGACATTGAAGACCTGGGTTTGCGCAACATATAGTCTTGTTATGATGATCAGTTGTGCCAAGTTATTTAAAAATCCATGCAGTGGTTGTGACGTTACGGTCCGGACACGAAATTGCGTACCTGTTTTTGACCTATAAACTTCAAGTGTAACCTTGACCATTGAGGTACGGATCTGGGTTTTGCGCGCGACACATCGTCTTGTTATGGTGATCACTTGTGCCAAGTTATTTAAAAATCCCTGCAGGGGTTGTGACGTTACGGTCCGGACACGAAATTGCGTACCTGTTTTTGACCTATGAACGTCAAGTATGACCTTGACCTTTGAGGTACGGACCTGGGTTTTGCGCGCGACACATCGTCTTGTTATGGTGATCACTTGTGCCAAGTTATTTAAAAATCCCTGCAGGGGTTGTGACGTTACGGTCCGGACACGAAATTGCGTACCTGTTTTTGACCTATGAACTTCAAGTGTGACCTTGACCTTTGAGGTACGGACCTGGGTTTTGCGCGCGACACATCGTCTTGTTATGGTGATCACTTGTGCCAAGTTAATCAAACATCCATGCAAGGGTTTTGAAGGTACAGTCCGGACACGAAAAGCGGAATGACGGACAGACAGACAGAGAGAATCCGGACAGACGGACGGTGCGATTACTATATATGCCCCCGAATTTTTCTTTAATTACTGTCAAGCACATGAATGATCTCACTGCGTTTGCATCTAAGGCCAAATTTCTGGTTTTAGGTCGGTAGGAAAATCTTCTTTTTTTTGAGAATTAATCTTTACTATACTAAATTCAAATCAAGAACATCAAACGCATATTTTCTTGAACATATTACATAATATGAGTGTTCCACAACAATTACAGTTTTTTTTTTGTGCCCTAAAAAGTTTAGGGTCGAGGCCTTAAAAATAGGGTCGGTCGGAAGACCAGAAGCAAACCTTTTTTTTCTGCCTAAGGGAGACCATCCAAAAGTTATGATTATTGTGATGTCGCATGACATAAGCAAATGGATGAAAGTAATACGTATACAATCGTTTTAAATAGAAAATAACTGAATTGAATTGAATGTTGTTTAACGGTTCATCAACACAGTATAGGTTATTTAGAGCCGCCCCAGAGAGAGGGGAAGGATACATAGGAATCCGGGAACCGTGCCCTACTCTTATTATCAAATAGATTCCTGTGGTTCTTTAACGAGCTCGGAGGATAGACCGATTCACGGGACCGCCCGGGTTACGTCCCCATCCGACGGACGAGGCTAATGGAAAGTGTATTGTCCAAGAACACACCGACGAAACTCAGTGGCACCACGGAGGATTGAACCCGGGGCCTCCGGTTACAAATAGAAGATAAAGAATCACTGCAAAAGTTAAGTAACATCTTTATATTTTATTATTATGTTGGTTAGTAGCAGTCACGTGACCGCTTAGGTCCACAAACTTTTTATATTCAAGGGTACGAAACGTCCAACACATTGGAAATTTCGTACTCAAAACGGTACGAAACATCCAGGTAATGAAATGTTCAAGGGTACAAAACGTCCTGCTCCCTTTGGTTAGACATTATTGTACAAAGGACGGGTTAGGCTTCTAGTTTTAGATTCTAACAGGAACAACAACAGTATTTATTTTGGCCTGAAGCAATTGTTGTTATATGTTTAGCGGAGATGATGAAAATGGCAAGACAGCAGTCAGAAAACGTTGTTCTTCTATTGGCGAGTTGAGGGCGTTGTTTCTGGACACATGATTGTACAATAAGTGACTCAAAAAAGTGGTGAAATCCCTTCAAGTTATTGTTAAAGAAGATGCGCTCACTATTAGGGTTTGGTCGAACAAATCAAACGTTAAGATAGATTAACAAATATTGCAGTAGAAATGGCGTTTCTGGGAATTGTCGTAGAGGCTCTGCAAGAAAAGAGAATGCCGAAACTCTGATATACTGTTACGTTCCCGCATTGAAGATGTATCAGCTAATGAAAGAGTGACCAGAAGTTGCTGTTCGAGATGTTTTATTTAAAAACAGTTGACACAGACAAAAGTAAGGTTGACGCGGAAGACAGAAGGATCCAGTCAACTGGTATAATAAGTCAATACTACTAGTGAATAGTTACAGTGAACTACACCAGTTTCATTGTATTTGGTGTTCCAAACAATTATCGAAAAAAACAACAACAGTGATACCAATCAGGGGCGTAGCGTGACCAAAATCTCAATTACTCACGGGGGTAGGTGCGGGAGGGGTTGTCCGCTGGTGGGGGTCCGGGACATTTTTAAAAAATAAACGCTCGTACGTGACTTCATGTGCATTTTAGGGTCAGGATAAAAGATTTAAATCCTGTCGAAAATACCATTATTCCTTAACATTTCATTCACCTTAGAACTGAAAATTATGATATAATGATTTTTATTACGTTTTTCGAGTTTTTATTTTTTGAGCCTTCGTTTGAAACGTTTACTCACGTGAGTAAATGAGTATGGCACGCTACGCGCCTGCCAATGATTGAAATTCCATAATCTCACCCGCAGATCAAGAGTGATTGCAATGATACTTGTTCTTGTATAACACCGATGTATAATTTCTCATTTAAAATAAATACTTTGATTTATTACATTTCTATTGGTGGAAGATCACGATTTCTCAGTGAATGAAAATTCACGATTGCTAAATATTTATAATAACCACCAACACAAAAATAAGTTAAATAACTGTTACGTTGAGCCATGATGTCATTAAAGCGTTGCTGATGTCGACGTCATCCATCAATAATGTTGAATAAAGCATTTAACATTTCACTCTCAGTTAATATCATAAATACACTTAACATGTAATATAAAAGATTATTTAACTGCTTGATTTAAACATATTTTATTGCCAATAATTTTACATACAGGATAATATCCACATATATACAATAGCTGCTGGGTTTGGATTATAGGGAAATTCTGCTTTCGATACCCCGTGTAGATCCCCTTGGCAAGAATAGCGTCACTGCTTATCTGGGCAGAGAATTGTCAAAGTGTTTAAGTCCGAGAGGATTTCTTGGCTATTGTCGGACTCCGAGATGTGTAATGTGTAAACTACCTTACAACATATGTTCTTCTGGCAAAGTGGACTGAAAATGAGTCATACATGGGAATTTTCATTACTGTTGGCATCAAATAACTTTTTTGTTTGGGTGTGCCGTAAAACCCAATTCAATTCTTATTTTGATGGTAAGCGTGTTTGTTTTTTCACTCACTGGAATGTGCTTGTTCGTGAACACAACCACACGCCGACCATCTGCTGAAGGATTTCCCAGTAATCGATCCCAGCGGTTAAATTACATGTATCTTTATATAGCATTTTACTGAGAAAACGTGACATCATACTTGTTCATAAATATACATATGCAAATATAATATCAAACCTTGGGTAAGATCTAGCCGCTGCCCGGTTAAACTGATGGGATATCCAGTATGCAAGAAGTCTAGAAAGCATGCTTTATATTGCCTTCAGCATATGCAACTTATCTTTAGCATGTGTCTATTATTTTATAAGCAAATTTTCCATTGTATCAATCAAGTATTAAACATTTCAAAGCAATGCTAAAACTTCCATCACTGCAGTTTAACACTAGGACATCAATGTTCGGCACACTGTGTTTTGCTTATAATGGTGCAAAAGCTTAAACATTACCTGAGGTATGTTAGAAAATATGTTTGTTTATGGGAACACGATACTCCCTTGTCCGTCCCGTTTTTACATTCAAGTTTTTTATTAAGTCAATTTCTCAGATACCAACATCCGTACAGTTTTCAAACTTCATACACACTTACATCTATATGGCAGCAATATGTTCCTACCAGAATCAGGTCAATATAAATGACCTTGACCTACTTTTTACACTTTGTTAATTTACATCAAAGTTTTTCATTCAAGTTTTTTACGTAACTTTTTTTGTGGAGTCCATTTCTACAACACCAGATGCCTCGGAGCTTTCACACTTTGCAAATGTTGACAACTACATGACAGCGATATGGTCCAATGAAAATTGGGTCAATAATAATTACCCTGACCTACCTTTGGCACTTTGTTAATTTACATTGAAGATTTACATTCAAGTTTTTTATTAACTCAGTTTCTCAAATATCAAAAGCTATACAGTTTCCTCATACACACTTAATCTGTATAACAGCAATATGTCCCTATCCAAATCAGGTGAATGTAAATGACCTTGACCTACATTTTACACTGTAAATTTACATCAAAATTTTTCATTCAAGTGTTTTACATCAAAGTTTTTTGTTAAGTCCATTTCTCCAACAACAGATGCCTTAGAGCTTTCAAACTTTACAAATGTTGATAACTACATGACAGCGATATGTTCCAATGAAATTGGGTCAATATGAATTACCTTGACCTACCTTTGGCACTTTGCCGAACTTAATTTATATTGAAGTTTTATATTCAATTTTTTTAATAACTCTGTTTCTCACATACCAAAAGCCATACAGTTTCCACACTTCCACCTGTATGACAGCAATATGTTCCTTCCAAAATCATCATCCGACAGTGTTCCAGTCGTAAGCGGGGTTCCACAAGGTACGGTCCTAGGCACCTTGCTCTTTCTCCTCCTCATTAACGACGGTGGCCTACTTTGCCACTGACCGTTCCAAGGCGGTAGCCCTATTGTCAACCCTTTTGTGTTTGTGATGTCGTTTACTTTTATTATTACTTTTGCCTTCTTGTTTGTCTGCGTGTTTGTTTCTGTGTTTTGTGGTTGACTGTCCTCCTGGAATGCTACTTTTCCTGTCCGATCTTTTTATATTTCTTTACCAGAAAACATCTGCTCACAAACAATACTCTTTGCCGATGACTGCATCGTATACAGGACCATAGAAAGCAGCACAGATTGTGAAGCACTCCAACAGGACCTGCACAAATTAGCTAAATGGGAACACAAGTGGGGCATGGAGTTTCATCCGCAAAAATGCAGCACCCTCAGCGTAACAAGATCCCGCAACCCCACCATATTCCAATATAGACTCAAAGGCCATGTCCTAGAGCTACAGGACAGCCCCAAATATCTAGGTGTCGGAATTCAGTCAAATCTTTCTTGGAAGAACCACATTGGTCGGGTCACCAAGAAAGCAAACAGCAGTTTGGGCTTCCTGCTACGAAACCTGAAGTCCAACAACGAGGAGAAAAAGACGAATGCCTACATCAGTATGGTTAGGTCCAACCTGGACTACTGTGCTACAGTATGGAGTCCCCACCACAAAGATCAGATACGGAAAGTGGAGATGGTCCAAAGACGAGCTGCTCGTTATACCACCCACAGATACAGAAACACCAGCAGCGTATAAAACATGCTTGAACATCTGAAGTGGGAACCCCTCGAAAGCAGGAGATCCAAGTTGCAATGTACCCTGTTACACAAGGTGGTTAATGACCTAGTCGACATCCCAGCATGCGACTACTTAACCCCAACCGCAGCTAGGACCAGATCAGCCCATTCAAAGAAGTACAGACAGTTTTCAACTTCTTCAGATGTCTACAAACACAGTTTCTTTCTTCCCCAGGACAGTACCCCTGTGGAACTCTCTTCCAGCCACCGCGGCTGAGACTCTCTCCTTGGTATCCTTCAAGAGGGAGCTATCCACTATCTCCTACTAAGTCAGGGTCCATTCCAGTTGCCAAGTAGGCCATCGAGCTAAAGCTATGCCGGAGGGGACATATGGGCCTTGATACCGCCACTGAAGCCGGATTGGTTTAGTACTCGATGGGTGAAAAGCGATTGGGAACACTTTCTTCTTTCTTTCTTTTTATTATGTATACCCCACCCCAAACCGTATTTATTATTGAATTTATTTTAAATGTGTTAAACCCTCTATATGGCCCGTGTATTATGTCTTATTTCTTTCTTTATTTTACTTCTATCTATATATATCATCTCTTTTATTTCATCTTCTTAGCATTACTAGTGAAGTCATTTCCGTTGAGTTATGGTCAAAGATGACAGATCCATAAACGTACACATGTAGATGTAGAAATTTGACCTACTTTTTACACTTTGTTAATTTACATTGAAGTTTTACATTAAATATTGTTAGTATGTCCATTACTCTGATACCAGAAGCAGTACAGCTTTTAAACTTCATACACACTTACATCTATATGACAACAGTATGTTCCTACCCAAATCAGGTCAATAAAAATGACCTTGACCTACTTTTTACACTGTTAATTTATATTAAAATTTTACATTTACGTTTCCGTGATCTACTGGGATCACTCTTAGTCCGTCGTCATTAACTTTTGCTTCAAACGACTTCTCCCCAGAAACTGCTTGGCCAATTTTGACCAAACTTCACATGGATGATCCTTATATGAATGGTTTTTATACCCCCACCCCAACAAAGCGAGTGTGTGGAGTGTATGTGTGTGTGGAGTGTGTGTGTGTGTGTGTGGTGGGGGGGGGGGGGGGGGGGAGTGTGTGGAGTGTATGTGTGTGTGGGTGGGGGGGGGGGGGTATACTGGAATCACCTTGTCTGGTCGTCTAGCCGTCTGTCCGTAGACGCAATTCTTGTCCGGGCTATTTTCTCAATAACTCCTTCTTAGAATTTCGCGAAACTTGCTAGGAAGTATCAATATCGAGTGGACATGCGCATGCTATCATGACGTTTCGGTTTGATAATTTTCCACTGAGTTATGGCCCTTTGTATTTTTAATTGAATTGATTTGAATTAGATTTTATAGTCACACCAACAGCTAAGGTCATAGGGCGACTTTCCAGCTTCCACTGGTGGAGGAAGACCTCAGTTGCCCCTCCGGGCAATTTTCGTGGACGGACGTCACCTGGGTAGAACCAGGGGCGGATCCAGGATTTCAGCTTAGGGGGGGCGTAAGATTTTGGTCAATTTTCGGGTCCGTTTCTAGCCTCATAAAACGGTTGCGGTAGTGCATTGATAGGGTAAATAAGTGCGTTTTCAAATAAAAGTAGTTAACAATGTGTTAATGCAACCACTCATTAGACATTATGCGTTGACCGAGCGAAGCGAGCGAGAATTTTTTTTATACTGAGGGCGTGCATCGAAATTGTTTGATATTTTATCTACAGTAACATGGACATACATGTATGAATAAAAAAAGTCCGTTTACAAATAAAAGGATTTAACAATGTGTTAATTAAACCACTCATTAGTTATTATGCGTTGAGCGAGCGAAGCGAGCAAAAAAAAAATCTACTGAGGGCGTGCATCGAAATTGTTTGGTATTTTATCTACAGTAACATGGACATACATGTATGAATATAAAAAGTCCGTTTTTAAATAAAAGGATTTAACAATGTGTTAACTAAACCACTCATTAGTCATTATGCGTCGAGCGAGCGAAGCGAGCGATAAAACATTTTATACTGAGGGCTTGCATCGAAATTGTTTGATATTTTATCTACAGTAACATGGACATACATGTAAAAAACTTACCTTGGTCGATTTTAGGGGGGGCGTACGCCGCTTCCGCCCCCCCCCCCCCCCCCCCCCCCCCCCCTAAATCCGCCCATGAGAACCACCGACGTTTATCTGTCCGTAGACGCAATTCTTGTCCGGGCTTCCTTCTTAGAATTTCGCAAAACTTGCTAGGAAGTAGAGATGCGCATATTTGTCGTGACGTTCCGATTCGATAATTGTCCACTGAGTTGTATATATGTTACTCTATTTTAACCTATGGTAGAATAAGAAGAAACATTAAAAACTCAACATGTTATCTAATTAGATCTATATGCAAGCAGTGTCAAGTCAAAATGATACTGGATTAAATAATTGAAACGCCAATTTTAACGCTTCATAACAACTTCAAGATTGCCGTGTGTCCCTTCACGGAGATCTATGGTCCCTTTAAGAGCATAATATTTCCACGAGCTGTTCGTGTGCACGCTACTTTACACACTATCACCGGGAACGTTACTAAATTTAGACACTGAATTGATTTCACACTGCACCAGCACGAGATTCACGTGGCCGAGTTCAGGCAAAAGTAATTGAACAATAGGATAGATCGGCTGTTTCCGGTCTATGGGCTCTTTTTGCGGATGGAAACATTCGTGAAAACTGGCAGTTCCGGCTACATTCGGATTCACGCGGCGAGATTTGGAAGGACGTGTGCGAGCGAAAACAAAAAAGAAAGGAAAATGGCAGACATTTTTGGAGGAATGTACACAACAGTAAGGGAGAACATGCTAGACATTCCTTTTACTTTTTGTTACGAGTTCGTGTCTTTATTAAGAGTTTCTGTTTGGAAGAATCGCGCATTTTGCATTTTTGACATCAGTTTGACTGGATAAATGGAACTCTTGAAAAATCGCAGACGTGACGTCACTGGGAATCAAACTCGGGACCTCTGGAATGAGATGCAAGTATGCCACTCAGCCACTGCAACCACAGACATATTATTAGGTCTATGCTGCAACTAACTTGTCCAGTATTTGTACTGGTTCAGATGTACCAGAGCATCCATCATGAGTGCAAGCATAAACCTACTTTCTTATATTTTTCTGGTTTAGGTTAGTTTCACAGCCCAAAAATTATAGATCTACTGTACAGTGTTTCTATTGAACCAAACAGGTCCGCCTTTAATCAACATATGCCTGAAAGTTGTATGATGTCGAATTGGTAATCATACTCATTGGGAATGCTGCTATGGCTATGACGGACAGAGTCTTGCTACGATATGACCACAGTAGGTGGATAATTTTTTTGAGTAGCTGAGGATGTAACCCCCCCACCTCCCCCCGAGTACTGAATACTCTTATTTTACAGACCGAGTACTGAATACTATTTAGCTCCGGACACAAATTCTAAGTATACAATTACAAAGGCCAATAACTCTAATTTGAATGATGACCTAAAACACCTAAGAGCCGGGATCTGCCCCCCCCCCCCCCCCCCCCCCCCCCCCCCCCACATAAAAAGAGCCAAGGAAATAATAAGAGCTATACTCGATCACAACTGTTTGTTTTTTTCCTAAAAGATGATCTGATAGCGTGCAAAACTACACACAAATTTTTTTATCCGATGAATTATCTTTTACTGGTTTATGTGGCGTTACTTGGCATAACTTTTATTACATTTGTTTTATGCAACTTTTCTTCTTTCTGTCCAGCATTTTGAAGTTATATTTATTTTATTATGCAATGGTAAAACTGTTCTATTTCCAGAGCTCAAGCAACAAATGTCTTTTTCCATTGACACCGTCAGTTATTTAGACTCAAAGACTTTCCGGGACTCGAAGACTTTTGCGGGACGCGTTACTGTGTGTGCTACTGTGTTTGACATACATGGACCAGCAAAGCCTACAGCATTTGGTAAGTGATTTTAGAAATGTACCTTGCTTTGTTTATCATTTATTAAACATCTCAATCAGTGGGTATTTTCTATACCAACAGTCTTACAATATGTTTGATTTTTAAGAGGTGGTTTCACCCAGTTTCTGTCTTATTGTGTATTAAAGGGCTAGCGTGGTAGTCCTGGAGAACTTTTGTGTGATTGACATGTGCTGCAGTGAAGGGGCTATTATTCCTAATTGAAGCCATAAAAATAACAGCATGAGGTGCTAAGTGATATGGTTCAGAGTGGTCAGTATGAAGCTTAGAAGTTTAGAGATATTATCAGACAGAGAATTACACATGACTGAGGGAGTGTTTTTATTGTACAATACTTTTTATCATTACATTTAAATTGTTCATTATCAGAAGATTCACTGAGAGTTACATATTTTGTAATCCACCTAATTATAATAGTTCCTGGATATACACTTACATTCCCATTTATGATCCATGTAGGGTGCTCCCTTTGGATTTGGATAAAATGTCCTCATCTGTGTCAACACACATTTTGGTATGACTTCTCTGCGATGGTGAATTGCCCATTCTCCCCCATTGGCACGTGCCTGCTTCACGCGTAAATAACATGGGTCATTCCAGCCACCTAAATTTGAATTTATTTTCCAGTAATGTGTTTATTTTTCACGTCTAATGGCACTATTTTCATTGTGCATCTATGTATATGTAACTTTCGTACAGTCGTTACTGCATCTATATATATGTGTATATGTACCTCTTGTACAATCGTTACTTCATATATGTATATGTACTTCTTGTACAATCGTTACTTCATATATGTATATGTACCTCTTGTACAATCGTTTCTTCATCTATGTATATGTAACTCTTGTACAATGGTAACTGCATATATATATATGTACCTCTTGTACAATCGTTTCTTCATCTATGTATATGTAACTCTTGTACAATGATTACTGCATATATCATGTATATGTATATGTAACTCTTGTACAATGGTTACTGTATATATATATATATGTACCTCTTGTACAATCGTTTCTTCATCTATGTATATGTAACTCTTGTACAATGGTTAATGCATATATATATATGTACCTCTTGTACAATCGTTACTTCATATATATATATATATATGTACCTCTTGTACAATCGTTACTGCATCTATGTATATGTACCTCTTGTACAATCGTTACTTCATATATGTATATGTACCTCTTGTACAATCGTTTCTTCATCTATGTATATGTAACTCTTGTACAATGGTTACAGCATCTATGTATATGTACCTCTTATACAATCGTTTCTTCATCTATGTATATGTAACTTTTGTACTATGGATACAGCATCTATGTATATGTACCTCTTGTACAATGGTTACTGCATATATGTATATGTAAGCAAATAAGCAAGCAAGCAAGCAATTAAGCAAGCAAACAAACAAATAAACAAATAAACAAACGGGTAGGCATGCAACAACTATATTGTTTTATTCCATTTGACATATAATTTGACTGCATTGTTGAAAATCGCACCGCGAGTAAATGTTGAAAAGCAAAAAGTTCTTATAGCACACCTGTCTGTCTGTCTGTGTGTCTCTTGGTTGTAACAAATGCTTTATTAAACTGTAATTTGTAGATACATTGACACAAAGAAGACTAGAAACTTGAAACATGTTTTGTTTGTAGAGCATTTATTTTTACCAAATGTATTTTTTAAACATGAAATTGTGAGATTAACCCCCACTCAAAAACAGGTAAATATTTACTGCGGTTTTGCATGTAAACAAATATGGCGGCCCCCATGGAAAGTTCTGTAGGGGAAACATGCTGAACTTTAACTTTTAGCACATTGGACTTACCTTGAAAATAAGACACATCTTTTTGAATTTGTATGTTTATTTTTAATTTTTTATCTTCGGAAAAGCCTGCATTAACAGTGGTCTATGGGAAAGCAATTAGTGTACCGCAACCTTAAATACTTATTTTTGTCTCGCCTTTTCCAAGGCTTATAGTTGCTTTTCCGGCGAAGGCGTCAACATTCAAGTTTTGCGTTTTAGGTCATTTTATCACAAACTGTATACACTAGACCTTTTCAAACTTTGCTTATAGTTGTATCTTGGGTGGTACATCTCAACATGACAAAGCAAATGTGGGAGTGACCTTGACCCTCCAAGCAAAGGGCAGATAACTTTAATTGTTACATTTACATCACTTTCTCATGAACTATAATTATGCACTAGATGTTTTAATTTATAGCTTAATGTTTGGAAGACAATATATTATATTTTGACATGGTTGTGTCTTGGGTAGTGCATCTTTTTGGATGCATGGATTTCATCTATGACCTTGAACTACTTTTTGGAGCCGATGATTTTTGTCTCGCCTTTTCGAAGAAAAAGAGACATAGGTGTTGCTTTTCCGGCGGCTGCGGGCGTCAACATTCAAGTTTTGCGTTTAGGTAATTTTCTCACAAACTGTATGCACTAGAACTTTGATTAAAGTTGTATCATGGGTGGTACATTGCAACGTGACAAGGCAAATGTGGGAAGTGAACTTGGCCCTCCTAGCAAAGGGCAGATAACCTTATAATTTTTACCTTCAACTTTGGCGTTTAGGTCACTTTTTCAAAAACTGTATGCACTAGACCTTTAAAACTTTGCTTATAGTTGTATCTTAAGTGGTACATTGCAATGGGACAAAGCAAATGTGGAAGTGACCTTGACCTTCCAAGCCAAGGGCAGATAACCTTATAATTTTTACCTTCAACTTTGGCGTTTAGGTCACTTTTTCAAAACTGTATGCACTAGACCTTTAAAACTTTGCTTATAGTTGTATCTTGAGTGGTACATTGCAACGTGACAAAGCAGATTTGGATGTGACCTTCACCATCTAAGCAAAGGGCAGATAACTTCGTTACATTTACATCACTTTCTCATGAACTAGAATTTGCTACTAGATGTTTTAAACTTAATTTAGTTTAATCTTTGGAAGAAAACATATTCTATTTTGACATTGTTGTGTCTTCAGTAGTGTATCTTTTTTTTATTTATTTCATCTATGATCTTGACCTACTTTTTGGAGCTGATGATTTTAAGCTCTATTGGCCAAAGGCCTTCATTTTTTATCCGATTTTAACAAACTTTACCATTGTTAATATCAATGAAAGCTTGCACAAGTTCAAAAACCAGCCAGATCGGATCAATAGCAGCCAAGTTATGGCCCTTGATTTAGTTAAAAATGCTATTTTTTGCCTCGTTAATATGATAGGGCTTTCATTTTTATGCCCCCGAAGGGTGGCATATAGTAGTCCGTGCCACTGTCTGTCCGTTAGTTCGTCTGTACAATCGTGTCCACTTAATAACTCTGACAATAATGGACGGATTTTCAAATAACTTCGCACAATTGCTCACCACAACAAGACAACGTGTCGCACACAAAATTCAGGTCCGTGGCTCCAAGGTCAAGGTCACACTTAGAGGTCAAATGTCAAAACAAAGTGCTTTCGTGTCCGGTTAATAACTCCACAACTAGACGACTTGTCGCGCACAAAACCCAGGTCCGTGGCTACAAGGTCAAGGTCACACTTAGAGGACAAAGATCAAATCGTGTCCGGTCAATAACTCTGGCATTCCTGGACCGATTTTCATATAACTTGGCAAAAGTGCTCACCACACAAGGCAACATGTCGCGCTCAAAACTCATGTCTGTGGCTCCAAGGTCAAGGTCACACTTGGAGGTCAAAGGTCAAATTGTGTCCGGTCAATAACTCTGGCATTCCTGGATGGATTTTCAAATAACTTGCCACAATTGCTCACCCCACAAGATGACATGTTGCGCACAAAATCCAGGTCCGTGGCACCAAGGTCATGGTCACACTTAGAGGTCAAAAGTCAAATCGTGTCCGGTCAACAACTGGCATTCCTGGACGATTTTCAAATAACTTGGCACAAGTGCTCACCACAACAAGACAATGTGTATTGCACAAAATCCAGGTCTGTGGCCCCCAAGATCAAGGTCACACTTAGAGGTCAAAGGTCAAGTCATGTCCAGTCAATAACTCTGACATTCCTGGACAGATTTTCAAATAACCTCGCACAATTGCTCACCACAAGACGACATGTTGCGCACAAAATCCAGGTCCGTGGCTACAAGGACAAGGTCACACATAGAGGTCAAAAGTCAAATCGTGTCTGGTCAATAACTCTGGCATTCCTGGACGGATTTTCAAATAACTTAGCACAAGTGCTCACCACAACCAGACGATGTGTTGCGCACAAAATCCAGGTCCATGGCTCTAAGGTCACACCTTCAGGTCAAAGGTCACTTCGGGGGCATTTGTCACTTACTGTGACATTTCTTGTTCATCTGGGCCCCGTTTTATGAAACAACTTGCGACCATTTTGATCGTAAATCAATTTCTTAAATGCTTCACTATAAATTACACTTTTCAAATACAGGTGATTTTATTTCATTTTCTTGTGCATGTGATATTTCTGCACTACGTGAACACATAATTGTCTACATGGAATGCTTAGGTGAAAAAGGTGAACGATTTTAAAATTTGAGACTTATCGTAAGATGCTTAATAAAACAGTGCCCTGATCTTTATCAAACTTTACCATATGTTTTGCCTTTTTTTTTTTTATTAGTATATATATATATATATATATTTTTTTTTTTATAGATATATATATATATATATATATATTTTTTAAATTTTCTCATTTCAGTATATATATTTTTTTTTACTGTTTTTTTTGGTGATAACGCCTTGTTAGAAGGAGGCATTGCTGTGCCTATTGCTTTTTTTTTCTTTTTTCAGTTCATTGATTTTTGATGGAGTTACGGCCCCTTGACATTTTTAAATTTCTTGTTGGCGCTACTCCTCCTAAACGCCTTATTGAATTTTGACATAACTTGGCAGGAAGCATCGGTAAGATGTCTAGTTGTGCATGTCGCGCTTTTGTTCCAGTTTGCTGAGTTATGACGAAGTTATGGCACTTTGACATTTTTACTTCAAATTTATTGTCGGCGCTACTCCTCCTAAACGGCTTGTTGGATTTCTACAAAATTTGGCAGGAAGCCTCAGTATGATGTTGTGCAAAGCATGGTATATCAATGAAATTTTTGAAAAGTTCGAAAACCAGCTAGATCTAGTTAGTAGCGACAGGTTATGGCCCTTGATTTGTTGAAAAATGCTATATTGTATTTTCCTTTGTTAAATCTGTAGTTACTTCATTTTTTACCTGATCTTTACCATATTTGTTTAGAATGTTAATATAACCCCCCACCCCCGTACCCCCATTTTTATGAAATTTCACTCATAGAAGATAGTGGGATAAATTAAAAAATACCCATGCTGTGCCCATGCCAAACTAGACACAGCAGACTTATTGCCCATGATTACCAGGTGAGCGATCTAAGGCCATCCTATCCTTGTTTTTGCAATGTTTTAAAAAAACTACTGATGGGAATTTTGTGTCGACAGCCCTTGATATAAGAGCCGTTTTAGCCAGTAGAGCATCCACAGGCCCTCTTCAACCCTTGATATAAGAGCCGTTTTAGCCAGTAGAGCATCCACAGGCCCTCTTGGGCCTCTTATTTTTAATAGAATGGCATTATGTTTTTAAACAAATGCACTTAAATGTCATCTCAGCAAACTCGATTGTTTTTAGTTGCTAAAATGTTTACAAACTTTCATTTAAGTCCAGCCCCAGTTAGGCGAGACATGTGAATCAACGGATTTCTTGTTTTAATAGAATGGCATTTTGTTTTTAAACAATGAATTGAATTGAATGTTGTTTAACGGCTCATCAACACAGTATAGGTTATTTAGAGCCGCCCCAGAGAGAGGGGAAGGATACATAGGAATCCGGGAAATGAATGAATGAATGGTGTTTTATGGCACATCGACACATAAATAGGTCATATTGTGTGCAAAAATTGATGAAAAATTAAGAAATGAAGTATTAATTAAAAATTAATGTAAATATATAAAGATACAACTATTAAAAAATAAGGGATGATAAGGAGTTATATAAACTATGTATGTTTTAAACAAATGCACTTAAATGTCATCTCAGCAAACTCCATTGTTTTTAGTTACTAAAATGTTTACAAACTTTTATTTATGCATCATTGACCTTTTTATTTTCAAGTCCTGCCCCCGTTAGACGAGACGTGAATCCGCGGATTTCTTGTTTTATTCATGAAAACTTAGTCAGGCCAGTTTGTCAAGGTCACTTATCTGGGTCCAAAAAACCTTATTATACTGAAAAAGCGCTGACAGGCAACACACGTGTTCCGCGGAACACCCGTCTTGTATAAATTATAATTGCCATTTTTCGCCACTTATGCCGTGGTGCGGTGTCCGTCCGTCTGTCTGTCTGTCCGTAAACTTTTTTTTTGTAGCGACTACTCCTCTGAAACTACTAAATGGATTTTCCTGATTTTCCTACTTTACAGAAATGTTGCCCATGAAGTCTAGTTGATCCTAGCAAAAATTCATGTTGATATGAAATCCAAGATGGCCACCAAATCTAAAAATAGATTTTTAAAAAACAAGTTTGTAGCGACTACTTCTTGAAAACTGTAAGTGATATTGATATGGGACTATTTCTAAAATGATCAGCATGACATGGTGTTGGTCCTTGTCGAAAATCGTTTTGATTTGACGTTAAACATGGCTGCCAGCGGCCATCTTTGTTTACATAGAGTTATATAATGAAAACTTGTAGCGACTACTCATCTGAAACTACTCATCGGATTTTCATGAAACTTCACAGGAATGTTGCTCTTGATGTCTGATTGATCCTAGCAAAATTTCAGGTTGGGTGGAAATTCAAGATGGCAAAAAACAAGTTTGTAGCGACTACTTCTTGAAAACTGTAAGTGATATTGATATGGGACTTTTTGTAAAATGATCATTATGACATGATTTTGATTCTTGTCAAAAATTGTTTTGATTTGATGTTAAACATGGCCGCCAGTGGCCATCTTTGTTTACTTGGAGTTATATAATGAAAACTTGTAGCGACTACTCCTCTGAAACTACACGACGGATTGTCATGAAACTTCACAGGAATGCTGATCTAGCTATCAAAAAACCTATCAGTAAAGCTTCAAGGTCATTGACCTCTTGTTTTTAATTAATTTTAAAAAAATCATTTATTTTGACCTGTGTATATATATATTGTCCCACAGTTTACAACCAATTTTTTCGAAACGTTACAGAATGGTTACCTATGATGTCAAGATGTGCATATTGGTTCATGTTTGAAAGTTGTGTGTTATCCAGTTGGTAATAGTGTTCAGATGGGAATGCTGCCATGGTAATGAAAGACTGAAAGTCACGCTATGATAAACAGTAAGTGGATATTATTTTTCTTGGATATAATCACAAATTATATATATATAGTCACATCTGGCCCCGCCCCGGGGGTGACAGTTTTACATCAATGCTTGTTTTAAAAAAAAATCTTTTTTCATTTTTAGCTCACCTGAGCCGAAGGCTCAAAGGTGAGCTATTGGGATCACTCTTCGTCCGTCGTCCGTCGTCGTCCGTCGTTAACTTTTGCTTCAAACGACTTCTCCTCAGAAACCGCTTGGCCAATTTTGACCACACTTCACATGCATGATCCTTAGATGAATGCTTTTTAGATTTGTTAAAATTAGGTCAGCACGACAACCAAGATGGCCGCCATTACCATATATGGTCCAAACCTTATAAAATCTTCTTCTCAAGAACCGCCAGACAGACTTCGACAGTTTTTCTTTTAATATGACCGTCAACGGCTAGACTATCAAGTTTGTTCAAATGAAGTCCCCGGGGTCAAAAATGGCTGTGCCTCGGGGGTCCAAAGTTTGTATATTGAGATTTTGCATGTTTTTCATAGACTTATATAGGAAAAAACTTTAAAAAATCTTCTACTCTGAAACCACAAGGCACAGAGGTCTCATGTATTACATGTAGCATCAGCTTATGGTCCTCTACTAAGTTTGTTCAAATGGTGACCCTGGGGTCAAATTTGTCCCCGCCCCGGGGGTCACAGTTTTACATAGACTTATATAGGATTTTTTTTTTAAAAATCTTCTTCTCGAAAACTGCAAGAGCCAGAGGTTTGATATTTTGCATTTACTATAAGCTTATGGTCCTTTACCAAGTTTGTTCAAATGGTGACCCTGGGGTCACATTTGGCCCCGCCCCAAGGGTCACATGTTTTACATAGACATGTATAGGGAAAAAGTTAAAAAATCTTCTTCTCTGAAACTGCAAGAGCCAGAGTTTTAATATTTTGCATTTGCTATAAGCTTATGGTCCTCTACCAAGTTTGTTCAAATGGTGACCCAGGGGTACATTTGGCTCCGCCCCGGGGGTCACAGTTTTACATAGGCTTGTATAGGGAAAAACTGAAAAAAATCTTCTTCTCTGGAACGATATGGCATGGAGCTCTCATGTATGACATGTAGCATCAGCTTATGGTCCCCTACTTAGTTTGTTCAGATGGTGACCCTGGGGTCAAATTTGTCCCTGCCCCGGGGGTCACAGTTTTACATAGACTTATATAGGGAAAAAAATTAAAAAATCTTCTCGGAAACTACAAGAGCCAGAGGTTTGATATTTTGCATTTACCATAAGCTTATGGTCCTTTACCAAGTTTGTTCAAATGGTGACCCTTGGGTCACATTTGGCCCCGCCCCAAGGGTCACATGTTTTACATAGACATGTATATGGAAAAACTTAAAAAATCTTCTTCTCTGAAACTGCAAGAGCCAGAGGTTTAATATTTTGCTTTTGCTATAAGCTTATGGTCCTCTACCAATTTTGTTCAAATGGTGACCCTGGGTCACTTTTGGCCCCGCCCCGGGGGTCACAGTTTTACATAGGCCTGTATAGGGAAAAACTGAAAAAAATCTTCTTCTCTGGAACTGCAAGAGCCAGAGGTTTAATATTTTGGTTTTTGCTATAAGCTCATGGTCCTCTATCAATTTTGTTCAAATGGTGACCCTGGGTCACATTTGGCCCCGCCCCGAGGTTCACAGTTTTACATAGGCCTGTATAGGGAAAAACTGAAAAAAATCTTCTTCTCTGGAACTGCAAGAGCCAGAGGTTTAATATTTTGCATTTGCTATAAGCTTATTGTCCTCTACCAAGTTTGTTCAAATGGTGACCCTGGTGTCAAACTTGGTCGTGCCCCTGGGGTCACAATTTTATATAGACTTATATATATAGGAAAAAAACAATCTTCTCTGAAACTGCAAGAGCCAGAGGTTTAATATTTTACATTTACTATTAGATTATGGTCCTCTACCAAGTTTGTTCAAATGGTGACCCTGGGGTAAAATTTGACCCCACTCCGTGGGTTACAGTTTTACATAGACTTATATAGGGAAAAAAATTTAAAAATCTTCTCGGAAACTCCAAGAGCCAGAGGTTTGATATTTTGCATTTACTATAAGCTTATGGTCCTTTACCAAGTTTGTTCAAATGGTGACCCTTGGGTCACATTTGGCCCCGCCCCAAGGGTCACATGTTTTACATAGACATGTATAGGAAAAACTTAAAAAATCTTCTTCTCTGAAACTGCAAGAGCCAGAGGTTTAATATTTTGCTTTTCTATAAGCTTATGGTCCTCTACCAATTTTGTTCAAATGGTGACCCTGGGTCACTTTTGGCCCCGCCCTGGGGGTCACAGTTTTACATAGGCCTGTATAGGGAAAAACTGAAAAAAATCTTCTTCTCTGGAACTGCAAGAGCCAGAGGTTTAATATTTTGGTTTTTGCTATAAGCTCATGGTCCTCTACCAATTTTGTTCAAATGGTGACCCTGGGTCACATTTGGCCCGTCCCGGGGTTCACAGTTTTACATAGGCCTGTATAGGGAAAAACTGAAAAAAAACTTCTCTGGAACTGCAAGAGCCAGAGGTTTAATATTTTGCGTTTGCTATAAGCTTATGGTCCTCTACCTAGTTTGTTCAAATGGTGACCCTGGTGTCAAACTTGGTTGTGCCCCGGGGGTTACAGTTTTATATAGACTTATATATATAGGAAAAAAACAATCTTCTCTGAAACTGCAAGAGCCAGAGGTTTAATATTTTACATTTACTATTAGATTATGGTCCTCTACCAAGTTTGTTCAAATGGTGACCCTGGGGTAAAATTTGACCCCACTCCGTGGGTCACAGTTTTACATAGACTTATATAGGAAACACATTAAAGTCTTCTTCTCTGGAACTAAAAGAGCCAGAGGTTTAATATTTTGCATTTACTATACTCTTTTGGTCCTTTACCAAGTTTGTTCAAATGGTGACCCTGGGTTCACATTTGGCCACGCCCCAGGGGTCACGTTTTACATAGACCTTTTTAGGTCTCATTTAGCTCTGCCGAAGGTGTTACTCTCTAGCACCTTCATTTTGTATTTAATCTTTACCAAACTTTGTCAGTGTCTTAAACTGTCTATATCAATGTTGTTATACACAACAGAGCCCACATTTCTTGAACAATCTTAACCAAACTTGCACAGATTGTATATGACCATAAGATTTCGAAGAAGTTTGATAATGTGCCAGTACTCAGGTGATCGCTTTAAGGCCATCTTGGCCCTCTTGTATTGGTTCAAATTAACTCAGGTGAGCGATATAGGGCCATCATGGCCCTCTTGTTTATTTTCTTTTTTTTATTATTATTTTTTTTAATTTTTTTTTAATTTTTTTTTTTTTAATTTTTTTTTTTAATTTTTTAATTTTTTTTAATTTTTTAATTTTTTTTTAATTTTTTTATTATCTCTACTGGCCAACTTGGAAAACCAGCCAGATCGGACCAGTTATGACAGAGTTACTGCTCTTGATATAGTTAAAAATGCTATATTTTGCCTCTTTAAGACGATAGTCACTCGCTTCATTGATGTCATAAGAGCCATATTAGCCAGTAGAGCGTCCACAGGCCCTCTTGGGCCTCTTGTTATTGTACGTAACGGTTGTATTAAGATCTCTTTCCATGACAATAGGTTTTAACATCTAATAGGATGTTAAGACTTTTGTAAATATCCTTCCAGAAGGGATTGCATATTTTTTGCAAGTTATTTTTTACATAGTCGTTACCGAAAAATAGCATATTGGTTGTGACATTTTTTATTCCCAGTCAAAAGTCTTCTAATCCACGTTAATTTCAGAGAATATATGAACTGTTTAATATTGATCATTCTTAGTCCACCACAATCATAATCTTGAGTCACAACAGATCTCTTTATTTTGTCTGGGTGATTATTCCATAGGAAATTAAAACACATATTTTGCAACAGTGTGACCTGATCTTCAGGTGGATTAGGTAATGATGAAATTAAGTGATATTACATTGGTAAAGCTAAGCTTTTTATAACAGTGATTTTTCCAAAGGGTGTGAGTATTCTTTTTGACCAGGACAGTAATAATGATTTAATTTTGTTTATTTTTCTGTCATAATTTAATGCAACTACACTCCTCAAATGTGTTGACATAGTAATTCCTAGGATCACAAATTCCCCCTGATCCCAATTAAGGTCTGTGTCTGTGCATAATTTTACATTAGAACCTTTATTTTTCCCAAACCATATAACTCCGGTTTTATCAACATTAACATTAAGACCGGAAATATCTCCATAGAATTTTAAAACCATTAGAGCATGTTTAAGGGATTTTTCGGTGCCGTCTTATATAAGAGAGGTATCGTCGGCATATTGAGAAATTACAATTCAGGATCTCCTACTTTAACTCCTTTAATGTCTTTATTTGTCCTGACCAGTACAGCTCCTTTAATGTCTTTATTTGTCCTGAGGCCAAAAATAAAATTATGTTTGTTTCCCCTTCCCGACCCATGCAAAAAAGGGTTGGGTAGGTAGGTAGGTAAAATATTTTTTTTATTTCATTTCTTTAATTTGAGATCAAAACTGGAATACATGCTACCTATAAGACACATTTAAGACAAAAAAAAAAAAAAAATAAAAATAAATAAATAAAAAAATTATTTTATTTTTTTTCGCCAGTGTCGAAAAAATAATTCGGGTCGCGGCAATTTCGGTGGGTCGGTCGGGAAGGGGAAACAAACATAATTATATTTTTGGCCTGACCAGTACAGCCAATATTCGAAGAATAAAAATGTATGGGGAGAGTGGATCTCCGTCGGCAGCCTCGGTGAATAAAAAACCACTCCGATAGATGGCCATTAACTAAAATACAAGATTTAATATTTGTGTAAAGTATTTTTATCCATTTTTAGCTCTACTGGCCAACGGCTTATGGGATGGTGTGTTGTCTGTCGTCCGTCGTCCGGCTGTCTGTCGTCTGTCTGTCTGTCTGTCTGTCTGTCGTCCGTTAACTTTTCTTCAAACGACTTCTCCTCAGAAACCGCTTGGCTAATTTTGACCAAACGTCACGTTGATGATCCTTAGATGAATGCTTTTTAGATTCGTTAAAATTAGGTCAGCGCTACATCCAAGATGGCTGCCATTACCATATATGGTCGAAACCTTAAAAAATCTTCTTCTCCAGAACAGCTGGACAGATTTCAACAGTTTTTTTTTTAAAATGATCGCCAACGCCTAGACTATCAAGTTTGTTCAAATAAAGTCCCCGGGGTCAAAAATGGCTGTGCCCCGGGGGTCCAAATATTGTGTATTGAGGTTTTGCATGTTTTTCATATAGACATATAGGAAAAAACTTTAAAAAATATTCTTCTCTGAAACCACAAGGCACAGAGCTCTCATGTAATACATGTAGCATCAGCTTATGGTCTTCTACCATGTTTGTTCAAATGGTGACCCTGGGGTCACATTTAGCCCCACCCCAAGGGTCACATGTTTTACATAGACATGTATAGGAAAAAAACTTAAAAAATCTTCTCTGAAACTGCAAGAGCCAGAGGTTTAATATTTTGCATTTGCTATAAGCTTGTGGTCCTCTACCAAGTTTGTTGAAATGGTGACCCAGGGGACACATTTGGCCCCACCCCGGGGGTCACAGTTTTACATAGGCTTGTATAGGGAAAAACTGAAAAAAATCTTCTTCTCTGGAACCACATGGCACAGAGCTCTCATGTATTACACGTAGTATCAGCTTATGGTCTTCTATTAAGTTTGTTCAAATGGTGACCCTGGGGTCAAATTTGTCCCCGCCCCGAGGGTCACAGTTTTACATAGACTTATATAGGATTTTTTATTTTGAAATCTTCTTTTCGGAATCTACAGGAGCCAGAGGTTTGATACTTTACATTTATTATAAGCTTATGGTCCTTTACCAAGTTTGTTCAAATGGTGACCCTGGGGTCACATTTGGCCCTGCCCCAAGGGTCACATGTTTTACATAGACATGTATATGGAAAAACTTAAAAAATCTTCTTCTCTGGAACTGCAAGATCCAGAGGTTTAATATTTTGCATTTGCTATAAGCTTATGGTCCTTTACCAAGTTTGTTCAAATGGTGACCCTCGGGTCACATTTGACCCTGCCCCAAGGATCACATGTTTTACATAGACTTGTATAGGGAAAAACTTAAAAAATCTTCTTCTCTGAAACTGCAAGAGTCAGATGTTTAATATTTTGCATTTGCTATAAGCTTATGGTCTTTTAACCAATTTGTTCAAATGGTGACCAATTGGTCACATTTGTCCCCACCCTGTGGGTCACAGTTTTGCTTCTTCTTCTCTGGAACCACATGGCACAGAGCTCTCATGTATTACATGTAGCATCAGCTTATGGTCCTCTACCAAGTTTGTTCAAATGGTGACCCTGGTGTCAAATTTGGACGCGCCCCGGGGTTAAATTCATTTATTTTTTTTTAATTTTTTTTCTTTTTTTTTTAATTCTTTCATTTATTTATTTTTAAATTTTTTTTGATTGATTTCAAATTTTTATTTTTTTTAATTTTTTTTTTCATTATCTTTTTAATTACTTGACACTTACTTTAAGATTTCTTGTCGGCGCTACTCATCCTAAATGCCTTGTTGAATTTCGACAAAACTTGGCAGGAAGCATCAGTAAGATGTCTAGTTGTGCATATCACGCTTTTGTTCCAGTTTGCTGATTTTTGACGGAGTTTTGGCCCTTTGACATTTTCATTTTAAATTTCTTGTCTGCGCTACTCCTCTTAAACGGCTTGTTGAATTTCTACGAAATTTGGCAGGAAGCCTCAGTATGATGTCTAGTTGTGCAAAGCGTGGTATATCAATGAAATCTTGGACAATTTTGAAAACCAGCTTGATCTTGTTAGTAATAACAGAGTTATGGCACTTGATTTGTTGAAAAATGCTATATTGTATTTTCCTTTGTTAAATCTGTAGGAGAAGAGAGCTATATCTAGCTATATCTATCTAAATCTATTAGAGCTGTTTTAGCCAGTAGAGCGTCCACAGGCCCTCTTGGGCCTCTTGTTTTTTATCTAGTCCAAACTGAATTTTTTTTAAAACCTCATCAATAAAAGACCAGGAGAGGGTATCAATGCCTTTTCAAAGTCTGCAATAAGTAATAATCCTGGTATATCATTTTTCTCAGTGTAATAGAACAAATCATAAATGGAACGTGTATTTTCACCTATATATCTCCCCGCCAAAAAGCCAGTCTGATCATCGTTTATAAGCAAAGGTAATACTTGTTTTAAACGATGTGCAATGCATGCTGATGATAATTTATAAGAACAGTTTAATAAAGATATTGGTCTCCAGTTTTTTAAATAATGTCTATCTTTGTTTGTCTTTGGTATACATGTTATAATGCCCTCCTTTTGAGTGACTGATAATTCACCTTTCAATAAACTATGGTTAATAGATCTCAAGAGGAAAATTCCTATATCTATCCAGAAAAACTTATAAAATTCCATGGTATAACATGGTTTCATTCAGTTCCTTTATTACCAGAACATACTTGAAATGTGGTTATTTTCTTTATTATAGTCTGAAAAAGGCTTACACTTGTCTTTTATAGCAGCCATGTTTAATCGATTAATAATCGATCATCGGTCGGTTAAATATTCTGATGATCGATCATGAATTTTCAGCCGATTCGGAACACTAGAATCACAATTGTGTCCTTTCTCTAACTAACTGCAACTTTTTTTTTACAAAACATCTTGGGATTTCTTTGGAATATTATGTGGAACTAAGTGTGCAGTATATACAATAATATATATTATGAAAAAATTATATAAATGAAACTTGCTGTGTAGGTAGCTTATATCAAAAGGACGTTTGGGATTGCATTTGGGTTCACTGGGGTCAAGGTCATTGTCACTAAAAACAGAAAAAAACGGTTTCCGCTCAATAACTTTAGTTGGGAATGAGATATTGGAACGAAACTTGCTATGTTGGTACCTTTTATGGAAAGAAAGTTTGGGATTGCATTTGGGGTCAAGGTCAAGGTCACTGTTAATAAAAATAAAGGAAAAACATTTTCCGCTCAGTAACTTAAGTATAAGGAATGAGATATTAGAACGAAACATGCTGCCTAGTTAGCTTAATATATTAAAAGGCAGTTTGGGATTGCATTTGGGGTCAAGATCAAGGTCATTGTTGCTAAAAATAATAAAAATGGTTTCCGCTCAATAACTTAAGTTGGGAATGAGATATTGGAATGAAACTTGCTGTGTAGGTACCTTATATGGAAAGGAAGCTTGGGAGGTACCTTATATGGAAAGGAAGCTTGGGAGGTACCGTATATGGAAAGGAAGCTTGGGATTGCATGTGGTATCAAGGTCAAGGTCACTTAATAACAATTTCTGCTCAATTACTTGTTAGGAATGAGATGTATGTAGCTTATATTTGCCTTACTAACACATCTTTTCTTTCTTTATAATTTTACTGTGTATGCATTATGTTTATGATTCACATGTCATTCTATTTATTCTATATTGTACACTTTTTTGTTGAAAAAACATTTTGTTACTTCATTTTCATCTTACGGGTACTGTAATACCATTTCAAGTGGAAAACCTGGTTTTCGTGGAATTTCCACGTTACTTGTTTCATTTTCTGATCAAAATGGTGCTGGTATAAGGATATTTGTCAGGAATGGACATTTCATGCTCGCAAAAATTGTTAATTTACCACCCTTGCCCACCTCCCCACTCTGATTTTTATTGCATTTTTCAACTCTTTGTGCTTCACAATTTTTTTCGGGAGAGCATATAGTCCCCGCTTTGTCCGTCCTTCCTTCCATCAAACATTTGTCCGGAGCATAACTTTAAAACTACTGATGGGACTGCAATGAAACATCACACAAAGATAGAAGGCAATGAGAGTAAGTGCAAAGTGCAAGAACCGTAATTCTGTCATCATTCAACTTAAAGTTATTGCCCTTTGTAATTTTATACTTAGACTTTTTGTCCTGAGCATAACTTCAGAATTACCACTGGGACTACAAAGAAACGTCAAACAATAAAAGAGGGCAATGAGAGGAAGTGCAAAGTGCAAGAATCATAACTCTGTCTTCATTCAAATTAGAGTTATTGCCTTTTGTAATTTTATACTTATAGTTCTTGTCCAGAATATAACTCAAAAACCATTAATTTGACTGAAATGAAACTTCACACAATGATAAAAGGCAGTAAGAAGAAGTGCAGAGCAGAACCATACATATTTGTTCAGTCAAATTAGAGTTATTGCTCCTAGTTATTTTATACTTACACTTCTTGTCCAGAGCATAAATCAAAAACCACTCATGGGACTTTCATGAAACTTCACACATTGATAAAAGGCTACGAGAGTAAGGGTAGGGCACAAAACAAAACTCTATCTTAATTCAAATCAGAATTATTGCCTTTTGGAATTTTATACTTTATGTCCTTAGCATAACACAGAAACTACTAATGGGACTGCAGTGAAATTTCAGGCAATGTTAAAGGGCAATGAGAGAAAAACAGTCTTCATTCAAATTAGAGTTATTGCCCTTTGCAGTTATACCCACGTTTTTGAAAAAAAAAGTATATAAAAATCGCCTCCGTTTTTCCGTCCGTCCTTCACACTTTGGAGTTTTATGCTTATAATTCATGTCCGTAGC
This sequence comes from Cyrtodaria siliqua, assembly GCA_037043455.1. Lineage (NCBI taxonomy): Eukaryota > Metazoa > Mollusca > Bivalvia > Adapedonta > Hiatellidae > Cyrtodaria > Cyrtodaria siliqua. Next base: position 55,038 of record JAWPHD010004721.1, read on the forward strand.
TGGCGGGAGGTGGACGGTACTGGTTCTACCCAGGAAAAGTGGGTGGTCTGCCTCACCACAAAAAATCGACCGTCATATATAACCTTACATATGTGTTGAAAAAACAAACAAAACAAACAAACAAATTATGTCCATAGCATAACTCAGAAACTACTTAATTGGGATTGCAGAGAAACTTCACAATGATAAAGGGCAATGAGAGAAAATGCAGATATCTACAACCAATCTTCATTCAAATTAGAATTATTGTCCTTTGTGTAAATTTATACTTGTAATTCTTGTCCAAAGCATAAGTCAAAAACTACTAATGACACTGCTGCATGTTACAAGGCCATATTATAGGTTAAGGATACATTTTGGGGAGCATCCATCGGTTCTACCAATTATCTTGTTTAATAGGATTTGTTTTGCTCAACTTTTCACGAAAAGACAAGCTATTCTACTCACCCAGATGTTACCGTTAGTTAACCTTTTTTGGTAAGCTCAGATCTCAGCAACTGCGTAATAGAATTCAATGGGACTTCACACATGTATTCGGTGTAGATAGATAACATGCCACGCGTAAGTCACAAAACTCTGCAACTTATTATGCTCCCCGAAATATTCGGGGGAGTATGTAGTTGCTGCTTCGTTCGTCTTTCAGTCTGTCCATCAGACGTTTATCCAGAGCATATCTTGAAAACTGCTGATGGGACTACAATGAAACTTCACACAATGATAGAGTGCAAGGAGAGGAAGAGCAGAGTGCAATAACTGTAACTGTCATCATTGTTATTAGAGTTATTGCCCTTTGTAAATTTATATATATATTTTTTTGTCCGGAGCATATCTTCAAAACTGCTGATGGGACTGTAATAAAACTTCATATAATGATAGAGGGCAATGAGAGGAGAGGAAGTGCAGAGTGCAAGAATCTTAACTCTGTCATCATTCAAATTAGAGTTATTGCCCTTTGTAATTTTATACTTAGAATGTTTGTCCAGAGCATATCTTCAATACTAGTGATGGGACTGCAATGAAACTTCACACAATGATAGAGGGCAATGAGAGGAAGTCCATTGTGTTAGCTTTTTATACGAAGCATAAAATACTAAATTGAGAACTGCTGGGTGATACAAAGCCATATAAGTTGAGGTTGCATTTCGGGGAGCATCCATCGGTTCTACTGATTTTCTTGTTTTGACAAAGTTATGCCCTTCTTTTACTTAGTCAGTTTCTTTGTTGACCATTTTTGGTAAGCTCATATCTTGGAAACTGCTTGACACAAGCTTTGCACATGATTGTATTCATTATCATATGAAGAACTCATACAAACAAGTGCCTTAACTCCGTAATGAATTTTACAGAATTATGCCCTATCTTTAGCTCTACTGATCAGAGATCAGCAGAGCTTATGCTGTGGTGCGGCGTCCGTCGTCCGTCTGTCCGTAAACTTTTTTTTGTAGCGACTTCTCCTCTGAAACTACTGAATGGATTTTCATGAAACTTTACAGAAATGTTGCCCATGAAGTCTAGTTGTTCCTAGCAAAAATTCATGTTGATGTGAAATCCAAGATGGCCGCCAAAGCTAAAAATAGAGTTTTAAAATACAAGTTTGTAGCGACTTCTTCTTGAAAACTATAAGTGATATTGATATGGGACTTTTTCTAAAATGATCAGCATGACATGATGTTGATCCTAGTCAAAAATCGTTTTGATTCAACGTTAAACATGGCTGCCAGCGGCCATCTTTGTTTACATAGAGTTATATAGTAAAAACTTGTAACGACTACTTCTCTGAAACTGCTTGTCGGATTGTCATGAAACTTTACAGGAATGTTGCTCTTGATGTCTAATTGATCCTAGAAAAATTTCAGGTCGGCCGGAAATTCAAGATGGCCGTCACAGCTAAAAGTAGATTTTTAAAAAATAAGTTTGTAGAGACTACTTCTTGAAAACTATAAGTGATATTGATATGGGACTTTTTCTAAAATGATCAGCATTACATGATGTTGATCCTAGTAAAAAATCGTTTTGATTCAACGTTAAACATGGCTGCCAGCGGCCATCTTTGTTTACATAGAGTTATATAGTAAAAACTTGTAGCGACTACTCCTCTGAAACTACTTGGCGGATTGTCATGAAACTTTACAGGAATGTTGCTCTTGATGTCTAATTGATCCTATCAAAATTTCAGGTCGGCCGGAAATTCAAGATGGCCGTCACAGCTAAAAATAGATTTTTAAAAAATAAGTTTGTAGCGACTACTTCTTGAAAACTATAAGTGATATTGATATGGGACTTTTTCTAAAATGATCAGCATGACATGATGTAGATCCTTGTGGAAAATTATTTTGATTCGACGTTAAACATGGCTGCCAGTGGCCATCTTTGGTTACATAGAGTTATATAGTAAAAACTTGTAGTGACTACTCCTCTGAAACTACTTGACGGATGTTCATGAAACTTCACAGGAATGTTGCTCTTGATGTCTAGTTGATCCTAGAAAAATTTGAGGTCGGCACGAAATTCAAGATGGCCGCCACAGCTAAAAATAGATTTAAAATAAATAAGTTTGTAGCGACTACTTCTTCAAAACAATAAGAGATATTGATATGGGACTTTTTCTAAAATGATCAGTATGACATGATGTTGGTCCTTGTCGAAAATCGTTTTGATTTGACCTTAAACATGGCTGCTTTGTTTACATAGAGTTATATAATGAAAACTTGTAGCGACTACTTCTTTGAAACTACTTGACGGATTTTCATGAAACTTCACAGGAATGTTGCTCTTAATGTCTTATTGATCTTAGCAAAATTTCAGGTCGGCGGAAATTCAAGATGGCCGCCACGGTTAAAAATAGATTTTCAAAAAACAAGTCTGTAGCGACTACTTCCTGAAATCAAAATCAATCAGTAGAGCTTCAAGGTCATTGACCTCTTGTTTTTTCTATTATTATGCTCTCAAGTTACTCCTGGGAGTAAAAGAGTATGCCATGCTATGCTCCAGTATGTTAAATTTCATGATGTTTCCAAACAGGTTACAGTTAATCGAAACTCGGTAGAAAGAGATGACTGAAATTGGTGTGGTGTTGAAAGTGGTCTTCGCAGACTCGTTATGAGATGTTACTTTGGTGATGGATGACTAGGCCTAGATGTTATTTATAATCTTGGATAAACAGCAAGATTTTGCATTTTACATAGCTGATACTTCCAATGTTTTTATGCGTCGAGCAGTTTTTAACCACCCTTAGACACTAGCACTTAAGATCATTTAATCATAGATGAATGAATACATATTCTTGGTCTTAATATGGGATTCATAACTTGCTAATAATTGTTTATACTTCGTCCCGACATGACTCAAAATTAGCACTAGCCCGTTAGCCCGAGGCTAGTGAAAATGCTGCCTGGGTACCAAATGTTTGTGTCTGGTTAGTCTAAAGGGGTAGTAACAAATGTGTTCAAGAAATAAATTACAAATAAATAGTTCAATTGTGTAATGACAGCACCTCCTAACCTAACCTTTCATAAAGCTGATATTTCCATAGTTTTAGTAAATGGTTTTACAGCATTATTAGCAATAATGCCTCAGTAACCAAAATGAGTGTTTTACCATGTTACTATTAGCAAACTCTTGATTAAGTTGATTTTATGTGCTTGGATAACCTTGCATACATAGAAATGTGGAGATGTTTTCAAAATGCATTTAAAACTCACGAAAAGAAATAGAAACTCGAATTAAAATAGCTTTTCTTTGAATTTTATATTGGGGTTGTAAATTTTGAGCAGGGCTAGTGATAGCATGTCCACCACCATATGCATGCCATCTTTGGGATGGTCAAAATCTGTACTAATGATTTTTGTGTCGCCTTTTCGAAGAAAAGTGCGATACATAGGGATCACTTTGTCGTCAGTCAGTCTGTCTGTCCGTCACCACAACTTAACGTTGGCTATAACTTTCTCGTTTCTTGATATTTCTTCATGAAACTTTCAATATTTACTCATCATGACAACATCAACATGACCATACTAAAATATAAAGGTCAAGGTCCCACTGAAGGTCATTATATGGGTTAAATACTCATTTTCTTCACAAAAACAATGTTGGTTATAATTTTCTCAATTCTATTTATTTCTTCATCAATCTTTCAATATATACTTGTCATGACAACATCGACATGGCCATACTAAAGTATACATGTCAAGCGCACACTGAAGGTCATTGTTTGGTTTAAAACTCATTTTTTTCTTCTCAAAAACTTAGGCTGTTTGTCAAGGTCATTTATCTGGGTCCAAAAAACCTTGTTATACTGACAAAGCGCTGACAGGTGACACACATGTTCCGAACGACCCGTCTAGTTAAACAAGGCTCTTCTGTGAATCTGGTATTTAAATGAGGATCTTCTGTACACCTGGTATTTAAACGAGGATCTTCTGTATGCCTGGTATTTAAATGAGGCTCTTCTGTACACATGGTATTCAACCAGGCTCTTCTGTACACTTGGTATTTAAATGAGGCTCTTCTGTACACATGGTATTCAACCAGGCTCTTCTGTACACTTGGTATTTAAATGAGGCTCTTCTGTACACATGATATTCAACCAGGCTCTTCTTCTTCTGTACACTTGGTATTTAAATGAGGCTCTTCTCTTCTCATGGTATTCAACCAGGCTCTTCTGTACACCTGGTATTCAACCAGGCTCTTCTGTACACCTGGTATTCAACCAGGCTCTTCTGTACACTTGGTATTTAAATGAGGCTCTTCTGTACATGTGGTATTTCAACAAGGCTCTTCTGTACACCTGGTATTTAAAGTAGGCTCTTATGTACACCTGGTATTTAAATACAGTTCTTCCGTACACATGGTATTTAAACCAGGCTCTTTTGTACATCTGGTATTTGAACGAGGCTGTTCTGTACACCTGGTAATTTAAACGATGCTCTTCTGTACACCTGGTATCTAAACCAGGCTCTTATGTACACCTGGTATGTGGTATTTAAACGAGGCTCTTCTGTACACCTGGGTATTTAAACCAGGCTCCTCTGTACACCAGGTATTTAAAAGAGGCTCTTCTGTACACCTGGAATTTAAACTAGGCTTTTCTGTACACCGGGTATTTAAACGAGGCTCTTGTGTACAACTGGTATTTAAATGAGGCACTTCTGTACACCCATTATTTAATCCATGCTCTTATGTACACCTGGTATTTAAAGAAGGCTCTTCTATAAACCTGGTATTTAAACGAGGCTCTTCTGTATGCCTGGCCCCGTATGGTTTCCGGGGCCCCGTTTGGTTAGGGGGCAAAGAATAGGGCCACTGCAGATCCCGTTGGAGGGGTAGGCAGAGGGGTAGAATCCCCACAAATTCATGTTCATTTTATCATTTTTTGTTTATGTTCATTAAAGGTCTTCATCATGATCCCTGCATTGTTTCAGGTGCCATCTCACTCAGATCCCTAGAGCAGTGGAAAAAAAAACAACGTGGCTCCAGCATAAATGGAGTGTCTACAATAGAATTTGCAGCAACTCTGCAGTTCAGGGTGAGAAGGTTCTAGGCCCATTCTCCATATTTTTATCTCGATGTACATGGAGGATGAGCCTGGCATTTTCATTCCTGTTAGGCGCCATATAACCTTTCATGTGTTGGTGCGCCTTAAAACCCCAATTCAATTCAATTTAATTCTGTATGCCTGGTATTGCAGCCAGGCTCTTCTGTATGCCTGGTATTTCAACCAGGCTCTTCTGTACACCTGGTATCTAAACGAGGCTCTTCTGTACACCTAGTATTTAAATGAGGCTCTTCTGTACACCTGGTATTTCAACCAGGCTATTCTGTACATCTGGTATTTCAACCAGGCTCTTATGTACACCTGGTATTTAAACCAGGCACTTCTGTACACCTGGTATTGCAACCAGGCTCTTTTATACACCTGGTATCTAAATCAGGCTTTTCTTTACAAGTGGTATTTAAAAGCGGCCCTTCTGTACAACTGGTATTTAAACGAGGCTCTTCTGTACACCTGGTATCTAAACCAGGCTCTTTTGTACACCTGGTATGTGGTATTTAAGGGGACTCTTTTGTATACCTGGTATTTAAATGAGGCTCTTCTGTATACCTGGTATTTAAACAAGGCTCTTCTGTACACCTGGTATTTCATCCAGGCACTTCTGTACACCTGGTATTTAAACAAGACTCTTCTGTACACCTGGTATCTAATCCAGGCTCTTATGTACACCTGGTATTTCAACCAGGCCCTTATGTACACCTGGTATTTAATTGAGGTTCTTCTGTACACTTTGTATTTCAACCAGGCTCTTCTATACACCTGATATATAAATCAGGCTCTTCTGTACACCTGGTGTTTAAACAAGGCTCTTCTGTACACCTGGTATTTAAACCAAGCTCTTCTGTACACCTGGTATTTAAACCAAGCTCTTCTGTATGCCTGGTATTTAAACCAGGCTCTTATGTACACCTGGTATTTAAACCAAGCTCTTCTGTATGTCTGGTATTTAAACCAAGCTCTTCTGTATGTCTGGTAATTAAACCAGGCTCTTCTGTACACCTGGTATTTAAACCAGGCTCTTCTATAAACCTGGTATTTAAATGAGGCTCTTCTGTATACCTGGTATTTAAACGAGGCTCTTCTGTACACCTGGTATTTAAACCAGGCTCTTCTATACACCTGGTATTTAAAAGAGGCGTTCTGTACACCTGGTATTTAAACTAGTCTTTTCTGTACACGGGGTATTTAAACGAGGCTTTTCTGTACAGCTGGTATTTAAATGAGGTTTTTCTGTACACCTGTTATTTAATCTCAGTGTTTTTTCATGCCCTCGAAAAGGTATGCCTCCGTCGGGGGCATATAGTAATCACACCTTTACAGTCTGTCTGTCTGTCCGGATTCCTTCCGTCATTCCGCAGTTTGTGTCTGGACTGTACCTTCAAAACCCCTGCATGAATTTTTGTTTAACTTGGCACAAGTGATCACCATAACAAGACGATGTGTTGCGTGCAAAACGCAGGTACCTCAAAGGTCAAGGTCACACTTGCAGTTCATAGGTCAAAAACATGTACGCAATTTCGTGTCCGGACCGTAACGTCGCAACCCCTGCAGGGATTTTGAAATAACTTGGCACAATTGAGCACCATAACAAGACGATGTGTCGTGCGCAAAACCCAGGTCTTCAAGGTCAAGGTCACACTTGGAGGTCAAAAGTCATGTTGTGTCCAGTCAATAACTCTGGCATTCATGGACGGATTTTCAAATAACTTTGCACAAGTGCTCACCACAACAAGACGATGTCGTGCACAAAATCCAGGTCTGTGGCCCCAAGGTCAAGGTCACACTTAGAGGTCAAAGGTCAAATTGTGTCCGGTCAATAACGTTTGCATGCCTGGACGGATTTTCGAATAACTTGGCCCAAGTGCTCACCACAACCAAACGACGTGTCATGCACAAAATCCAGGTCCATGACTCCAAGGTCAGGGTCATACATAGAGGTCAAAGGACACTTTGGGGGCATTAATCACTTACAGTGATATTTATTGTTTGTTATGTTTTTGAGTAAATACAGAACAGTAAGGATTCTAGTCTTAATATAAGCTGGTGACAATTTCTAGAAAAATGCCGCTATTTTTAGATCACTTGAGCCGAAGGCTCAAGGTTATCTATTGGGATCACTCTTCGTCCGTCGTCCGTCCGTCCATCGTTAACTTTTGCTTCGAACGACTTCTTCTCAGAAACCGTCAGGCCAATTTTGACCAAACTTCACATGGGTGATCCTTAGATGAATGCTTTTTAGATTTGTTAAAATTAGGTCAGCACGACATCCAAGATGGCCGCCATTACCATATATGGTCGAAACCTTAAAAAATCTTCTCCAGAACTGCTGGACAGATTTCAACAGTTTTTCTTTTAAAATGATCGCCAATGCCTAGACTATCAAGTTTGTTCAAATGAAGTCCCTGGGGTCAAAAATGGCCGTGCCCCGGGAGTCCAAAGTTTGTATATTGAGATTTTGCATGTTTTCCATATAGACATATATGATTTTTTTTTTAAAAATCTTCTCTGAAACCACAAAGCACAGAGCTCTCATGTATTACATGTAGCATCTGCTTATGGTCCTCTATTAAGTTTGTACAAATGGTGACCCTGGGATCAAATTTGTCCCCGCCCCGGGGGTCACAGTTTTACATAGACTTATATAGGAAAAAAAAAAAAAATCTTCTCGGAAACTACAAGAGCCAAAGGTTTGATATTTTGCATTTACTATAAGTTTATGGTCCTTTACCAAGTTTGTTCAAATGGTGACCCTCAGGTCACATTTGACCTCGTCCCAAGGGTCACATGTTTTACATAGACATGCATAGGGAAAAACTTAGAAAATAGGTTTAATATTTTGCATCTATTATAAGTTTATGGTCCTTTACCAAATTTGTTCAAATGGTGACCCTGGGGTTCCATTTGGCCCCGCCCCAGGGGTCACATGTTTTACACAGACTTGTATAGGGAAAAACTTAAAAAATCTTCGCTGAAACTGCTTGAGCCAGATGTTTAATATTTTGCATTTGCTGTAAAGCTTATGGTCCTCTACCAAATTTGTTCAAATGGTGGCCCTGGTGTCAAATTTGGCCCCGCCCCAGGGGTCTCAGTTTTACATAGATTTATATAGGAAAAAATTTAAAAAATCTTCTCCTGAAACTACAAGAGCCAGAGGTTTAATATTTTGCATTTACTATAAGATTATAGTCCTTTACCAAGTTTGTTCAAATGGTGACCCTGGGGTCACATCACATTTGACCCGGGTCACAGTTTTACATAGACTTGTATAGGAAAAACTTAAAAAATCTTCTGGAACTACAAGAGCCAGAGGTTTAATATTTTGCATTTACTATAAGATTATGGTCCTTTACCAAGTTTGTTCTAATGGTAACCCTGGGGTTACATTTGGCCCCGCCCCAGGGGTCACATGTTTTACATAGACTTGCATAGGGAAAAACTTAAAAAATCTTCTTCTCTGAAACTGCTAGAGCCTGATGTTCAGTATTTTGAATTTGCTATATGCTTATGATCCTCTACCAAGTTTGTTCAAATGGTGACCCTGGGGTCATATATTATGGCCCCGCCCCGGGGTTCACAGTTTTACATAGACTTGCATAGGGAAAAATTTAAAAAATCTTCTCTGAAACTGCAAGAACCAGAGGTTTAATATTTTGCATTTACTATGACCTTATGGTCCTTTACCAAGTTTATTAAAATGGGGATCACATTTGGCTCTGCCCCAGGGGTCACATGTTTTACATAGACTTGTATAGGGGAAAACTTAAAAAATCTTCTTCTCTGAAACCACAAGGCACACAGCTCTCATATATTACATGTAGCCCTGGGGTCACATTTGGTCAAGCCCCAGAGGTTACACTCTAGCACCTTCATTTTGTATTTGATCTTTACCAAACTTTGTCAGTGTCTTTATATCAATGTTGGTAAATGTACAACAGAGGCCACATTTCTTGAACAATCTTAACCAAACTTGCACAGATTGTATATGACCATAAGATTTCGAAGAAGTTTGATAATGGACCATTTCTCAGGTGATCGATATAGGGCCATCTTGGCCCTCTTGTTCACAATGGCAGGGGCACAGGCTGCATTCCCAAAACACATAAAAAAAACACTGAATCTATGCTCTTAAGTACATCTATTATTTAAACAAGGCTCTTCTGTAAACCTGGTATTTAAACGAGGCTCTTCTGTATGCCTGGTATTTCAACCAGGCTCTTATGTACTCCTGGTATTTCAACCAGGCTCTTCTGTGCACTTGGTATCTAAACGAGGCTCTTCTGTACACCTGGTATTTCAAACGGGCTCTTCTGTACACTTGGTATTTCAAGCAGGCTCTTTTATACACCTGGTATTTAAATAAGGCTCTTCTGTACACCTGATATTTAAAAGGGGCCCTTATGTACACCTGGTATTTAATTGAGGTTCTTCTGTACACCTGGTATTTCAACCAGGCTCTTCTATACACCTGGTATCTAAATCAGGCTCTTCTGTACACCTGGTGTTTAAACGAGGCTCTTCTTTTCACCTGGTATTTAAACAAGGCTCCTCTGTACACCTGGTATTTAAACCAGGCTCTTCTTTACACCTGTCATTTGAAAGGGGCTCTTCTGTTTGCCTGGTATTTCAACCAGGCTCTTTTGTAGACCTGGTATTTAAACCAGGCTCTTATGTACACCTGGTATTAAATTGAGGTTCTTCTGTACACCTGGTATTTCAACCAGGCTCTTCTATACACCTGGTATCTAAATCAGGCTGTTCTGTACACCTGGTATTTAAAAGAGGCTCTTCTGTATACCTGGTATTTAGACTAGGCTCTTCTGTTCACCTGGTATCTAAACCAGGCTAAACCATCTGGTATGTGGTATTTAAGTGAGGCTCTTCTGTACACCTGGTATTTAAAAGAGGCTCTTCTGAATGCCTGGTATTTCAACCAGGCTTTTCTGTACACCTGGTATTTAAACAAGGCTCTTCTGTACACCTGGTATTTCAACCAGGCTCTTCTGTAGACCTGGTATTTAAACCAGGCTCTTATGTACACCTGGTATTTAATTGAAGTTCTTCTGTTCACCTGGTATTTCAACCAGGCTCTTCTATACACCTGGTATCTAAATTGCGCTCTTCTGTTCACCTGGTGTTTAAACGAGGCTCTTCTTTACACCTGGTATTTAAACAAGGCTCTTCTGTACATCTGGTATTTAAACCAGGCTCTTCTGTACACTTGGTATTTAAACTAGGCTCTTCTGTAAACCTGATAATTCAAAGAGACAATTCTGTACACTTGGTATTTAAACAAGGCTCTTCTGTTCATCTGGTATTTAAACTAGGCTCTTCTTTACACCATGTATTTAAATGAGACTCTTCTGTACACCTGGTATTTCAAAAAGACTCTTCTGTACACCTGGTATTTAAAGAGGCTCTTCTGTACGCTTGGTATTTAAACTAGGCTCTTCTGTACACCTGATATTTAAACGAGGCTATTCTGGATACCTGGTATTTAAATTAGGCTCTTCTGTACACCTGGTATTTAAACGAGGATCTTCTGTAAACTGGTATTTAAGTAAGGCTATTCTGGATACCTGGTATTTAAACGAGGCTCTTCTGTATACCTGGTATTTAGTCCAGGCTCTTCTGTACATCTGGTATTTAAAACAGGTTTTTCTGTACACCTGCTATTTAAACGAGGCTCTTCTGTACAGCTGGTATTTAAACAAGACTTCTGTAAACTGGTATCTAAACCAGGCTCTTCTGTACAACTGGTATCTAAACCAGGCTCACGTGGTATTTTAACAAGGCTCTTCTGTACACCTGGTATTTCAACGAGGCTCTTCTGTAAACCTGATATTTAAAGCCAGCTCGTATGTACACCTGATATTTAAACGAGGCTCTCGTGTACACCTGAACAGAATGTTTCACCAATCTACAGTCTCATAGAGACAGCTTAACAGGGAAATAGTGTCCCTGCATAGAGCAGTAAAAATACACGTTTAGGTAAAAGAAATTGGCACAGAAATGGTTTTAACTGATTCTGGTTCCAAAAATTATGGAAAAAAATATATCCAAAGTCCTCATCTCAAATCACGTGCTAAATATGTTATTTTGGGGCAAAAATATGTAAAATAATGAAAAAATCACCTTTTTTGGGAATAATTGAAAAAAAATATAATTAAACAATAAAAAATACAGTTATATAGTAAATAATGCTTGTAATAGAGAAGACAATCAGAATGTATGATCAATTTGACCAAATAAGTAGACGGACTCTCAATTTTGGGATAAAATGGTGAAAAAAGTGATAAAATCACCGATTTTTGCAGATAAAATACTTCAATTAAATCTGTGTGTAAATATCATATTTTTGTTTTTGTATTTTACTATTTATGTTGTTCTCTATCAGATATCTAAAATACAATTCACAACTCAAGTTGAAATTGTACTTATTTTGAAGTTGAAAGATAGGAAAAAATCAACGATTTTTGGGAACATAATTTTATAATGATATTTACGTATTAATGTTAAATTAAGTAAGATATCCAACTTTTTATAATAGATCTACTTGTTTGATCTCACTAAATGTGTTAGATTGGTCATAACAGTAGATTTGTAGGCAAAATATTTCAGATAATCTCCCTTAATTAAAATGAGTTTGATTTGATAGAGTACCTTCCCTTAAAAATTTGCCGCTCTTTTTGACAACACATGTTTTGGTAAACACCAATTCAGTGAACTGATACACACTTGATGGAGCTTGTTATACAGTTACATAGATGACAAGTATGTATATGATTGATTTTGAAATAAAACATAATTTTAAAGGTAGTGACAGATCTGTGTGCACTTAAGATTGTTGTTATAAATGTGAAGCAACACGTATTGACCAGTGCAACTTTATTATATAAACCATACACCCTACGATATATGTCCTCTCCTTTCTGTTTCTAAGAGTCGGGTATACTGGTTATAAATCAGGGGCGGATTCAGGCGAGGGTGCACCCGGCCACCCTCACCTCCACCCAAAACGACAATAAAATATGAAAATTAATGTTTTCTACTGTTTCTTTTTTGTTAACAGATTTTTAAGTTTTAACAGGTTTTTAAGTTGCGCCGCCCCTCCTCCACACCCACCCCTTAAACACCATAACAGCAACAACTGAGAAGATATGAACATGCATGCGAAAAGTGTTTTTTGGTGGTGGATTTTGTTGTCAATTTATTTCACCCCCCGTATTAAATCCTGTATCCGCCCCTTTGAACATTCATTTCGATTTATATTTGCGCCAGATTTGGAGAAATACTATTTGGTTAAGTATACTTACCCGCTACATGGGGTCAGAAAGAAGATTAACCGAGTCCCCATAAAATTTACTGACCACATAAACGTGCATCATAATATGCTAATCTGAAATACATCCCGTTTACTGGTATTATTGCTAAAGACATGGCATATAACATTGATATCCTGTGGAAATCCACTTGCTGAAACGGTTGTGTTTATGCCAATGATCGACCTTAGCCCGAGTGATGAAATCTGTATCTACTCAACATTGCATTTTATAAGAAATACGAGGTAACGCCAATCCTCACATTTGACCAACCTCTATGGTGGAAAGCCCTGAACATCATTCTATCAGAACCTAGTAACAGATCTGTGTGCTCAGATTGGGAGGACTGCACATGGAAATGAGTTTCCTAGGCTGTATTGGTCGTATAATGACAGACTCGGGGTTAACTGCTAGAATCAATATATTCGGAGAATGCTGTTATGCACATGCTGACAGGCAGTCATATCACAAGCAGTTAAGAGGCCACAACCTTGTAGATATGGCCCTGTATTCGTTAATGGCCGACGAAGTCTTTAATATTGACATACGTAAGAACAAACCGAGTGGTGAAATTGAAGGTGACGAAACAAATGACGGAGCTGAGTTCAATGGTGGTTCGGAAAATGATGAGAATGTAATGTTGTAATGTTTGACTGGAAACAAATATGAAGGAAAGTACCTTCGACGAGCAAGTTAACGTATCTGTGGACACGGAAAATCACCTAATCGAGACAGCAGAATTGTTTTCTGAAGAAACATATAGACATGAAAGAATAGGCATTGACAATGATATCGAGTGTGCATTGACTGTGTTTGATCAGGTTCTTGCATGTGAGTTAGATGTTGAATCTGCATGTTCATCTGATGTAGTAGAGCGCATAAAAGAGAGAGTAGATAAGCACCGTAGTAACTTAAAACAAAGTCGCACATCAAGATTGTGGCTTCAATACATGGAGAAGGTTGATATACTGAGGACATTTATTAAGGCAGAATGATCTGGCAACTGGAAGCTCCATTTACAGGCAGTATTAGATATGTTACCCTATTTCACAGCATCTGGCCACAACTTATATGCGGTCGGCACACGTATACCTTGCAAACATGCTAGCATTAGAAACAAGTAGTCCTGATGTGTACAGGTACTTTATGGTGGAGTATCATGTACTAAGACAAAGCAATCGATTTTGGGCAGGACTCTTGACTGATTTAGTCATAGAACAAATGCTCATGAGAAGTTTGAAAACAACTGGTAGGCTAACACGAGGAAGGGGAATGACTGAAACACAGAGGACGCTGTGGGAACTTTCTCGCCCCGCTTGCTCAGAAATCAACGAAGCTATGCAACAAGTATCAGGAACAGAATTCATCATGAGTGACCAGCATAAAGATATTCTAACAAAAATCTAACAGCTATGGTCAAATATGTGATGTGTATGTGGAGCTTGTTACAAAGAAGTATGAAAAAGCGACTGTGGTATTTGATGGATATGACAATGTTCCAAGTACTAAATACACAACACATCTGAGGCAAACAGGGGTTGCGTTGGGATGGAAGTTAAATTCACTGAGACAATGATCATGAGAGGAAAGAAAAGTAAGTTCCTCACAAACAAGAAAAACAAACAAAGATTTATTAATCTTCTAAGTGATAAGTTGCAAAAAGCGGGTATTGAAACTGTACACTCTTCAGACGATGCGGATCTTCTTATGGTAAAGACAGCTGTGACCTACTGCTTAACAACGCAGATGTCATTAGTTGGAGATGGTACAGATCTGTTGATACTGTTGTGTTACTATACGGAACTTGAGTCATATACTATGTATTTTTTACCGAGACCAACACGCAAGAAAAGCACAGTATGGAACATTCAAGACACAAAATGTAGATTGGGTGAAGAAATATGCTCTAATATACTGTTTCTTCATACAATTCTTGGCTGCGACACATCAAGGATATATGGACTTAGGAAGGGTACTAGCTTTCTGAAAACGTATGAAAACAACTCGGAATTTCATCTGGCTGAAGATATGTTCTACAAAACACCAAACGAAGTATCTAAAGAGGACAGTATTGCATCTGGAGAGACTGAATTACTGTGTCTATATAAGAGTAATTCGCGAGAAGGACTGGACAAACTACGTGTTCATAAATTCGCCGAAAAGGTTGCCAAAAGCTGTAACACTACAGCCTTGCCACTGTATTTAACCTAACAGTTACAAATGTAACACACTTGTATTCAAATACACCCCTCTTATAACTGATCATGCAATGGGAGTTTTCTAATACTGTCCGTTAGTTGTTGGTTAATCATCGGAACAGCTGTTATTGTTTACCTGTTCTAAACTATGAATTCTGGAATTGAGGTATTGCCATATTAGTGGAGACCATTCGCTGAAAGGTCTTGTGGGTAATTTATGCATACAATGAGGTAATCACCATGGCGTTAATCTGTAGCTACACAGGTCGATGTCCATATGTGAGGCATGACTAACTGCAGAAAAGCAGTAAGTATAATACTGAGCGCACGGAGAGAGAGTCGAGAGTCGGTGGTTAAAGAGTGAGAGTCAGTTTCAATACTTGTATCCACAAGATGGACCCCCGCAGTCTAAGGCAGGGTGTGGGATAAGTCAAACTATACTATGTTAACCAGTATAGTAGTGCAATCATCGTTACATACTAATTGGAAGATTTGAACATTTGAAAGTTTCTAAATACTATTTTACTTTGTGAACCTAAGACATTTAATAATAGGGACTATTAAGTAATCAACAAATGGACGTACTAAAAACCACTATACTAAACGGATATGTTTATATATATAACAGGATTATGAATGTGTAATTATTCGGACTGTTTTATATGTACCAAAAAATTATGGAAATCACAACGCGAAGTCCGGACCTTGTTATTAAATGTACCAAGCATAGCATATGACCCCGTAGTGCTACAAAGCACAAGTTTTGTAGACCCAAAATGTTACCCCTTTCATCAGGGGCTGCAAAGTATCACAGTCTACGGGTATTTGTTCAAATACAGGACTGGAAAGGTAATGAAGATGGGTTAATACCGGTTGAATGGGGCTGGGAAATACAAGATAACTCCATGAAGCCGCTTAAAATGGACAAATCACCTGCCCCAGAATTCCTTCTGAAGGTGATAAGATGCTCGTGCAAAACAGGATGCAAAACGACCAGCTGTAGTTGTAAGAAAATGGGATTAGATTGCAGTACAGCATGTAGTTCGTGTAGAGGAGTAAGTTGTGAGTATTCGGCACGACCCGAAATAGAGAGTGATTAAAGTGAGTTCCGTTGGCTACATGTAAATACAAACTGATAAGAAGACAATATAAATCAACATACCTAACCTTCTATGTCTATGACAACTAAGATTATATTTTGAAGTCTACTGATTACACATGAAGTGTTGCTTGACTTAACAATCCTAACATAATTATATATATATGCAGAAACGACTTGAACAAGTATTATTTAGTTAGTACGGAAATTGATTACAAGAAAAACAAGATTTTGATTTTATACTTAAAAGCAGCGATTTTTCTTCATTTTTAGCTCTACTGGCCAAGGGCCAGCAGAGCTTATGGGATGCTGTGTTGTCCGTCGTCCGTCGTCTGTCTGTCTGTCGTCTGTCGTCTGTCGTCTGTCGTCCGTTAACTTTTCTTCAAACGACTTCTCCTCAGAAACCGCTTGGCTAATTTTGACCAAACTTCACGTGGATGATCCTTAGATGAATGCATTTTAGATTTGTTAAAATTAGGTCAACGCTACATCCAAGATGGCTGATATTACCATATATGGTCGAAACCTTAAAAAATCTTCTTCTCCAGAACCGCTGGACAGATTTCAACAGTTTTTCTTATAAAATGATCGCCAACGCCTAGACTATCAAGTTTGTTCAAATAAAGTCCCCGGGGTCAAAAATGGCCGTGCCCCGGGGGTCCAAAATTTGTATATTGAGGTTTTGCATGTTTTTCATATAGACATATAGGAAAAAACTTTAAAAATCTTCTTCTCTGAAACCACAAGGCGCAGAGCTCTCATGTATTACATGTAGCATCAGCTTATGGTCCTCTGCTAAGTTTGTTCAAATGGTGACCCTGGGTTCAAATTTGTCCCCACCCCGGGGGTCACAATTTTACATAGACTTATATAGGATTTTTAAAAAAAATAAAAATCTTCTTCTCGGAAACTACAACAGCCGGAGGTTTGATATTTTGCATTTACTATAAGCTTATGGTCCTTTACCAAGTTTGTTCAAATGGTGACCCTCGGGTCACATTTGGCCCCGCCCCAAGGGTCACATGTTTTACATAGACATGTATAGGGAAAAACTTAAAAAATCTTCTTCTCTGAAACTGCAAGAGCCAGAGGTTTAATATTTTGCATTTGCTATAAGCTTGTGGTCCTCTACCAAGTTTGTTCAAATGGTGACCCAGGGGTCACATTTGGCCCCACCCCGGGGGTCACAGTTTTACATAGGCTTGTATAGGCAAAAATGAAAAAAAATCTTCTTCTCTGGAACCACATGGCACAGAGCTCTCATGTATTACATGTAGCATCAGCTTATGGTCCTCTACTAAGTTTGTTCAAAATGCTGACCCTGGGGTCAAATTTGTCCCCGCCCCAAGGGTCACAGTTTTACATAGACTTATATAGGATCTTTTTTTTTTAAAAATCTTCTTCTCGGAAACTACAAGAGCCAGAGGTTTGATATTAAACATTTATTATAAGCTTATGGTCCTTTACCAAGTTTGTTCAAATGGTGACCCTGGTGTCACATCTTGCCCCGCCCCGGGGTCACAGTTTTACATAAATGCTTGTATAGGGAAAAACTGAAAAAATCTCTTCTCTGGAACTGCAACAGCTTAAGGTTTAATATCTTGCATTTGCTATAAGCTTATGGTCCTTTACCAAGTTTGTTCAAATTGTGACCCTCCGGTCACATTTGGCCCCGCCCCAAGGGTCACATGTTTTACATAGACATGTATAGGGAAAAACTTAAAAAATCTTCTTCTCTGAAACTGCAAGAGCCAAAGGTTTAATATTTTGCATTTGCTATAAGCTAATGGTCTTCTACCAAGTTTGTTCAAATGGTGACCTATTGGTCATATTTGGCCCCACCCTGGGGGTCAGTTTTACTTAGGCTTGTATAGGCAAAAGCTTCTTTTTTTTTTTTTTTTTAGTTTTTAATTTTTTTTTTTTTTTTTTTTTTTTTTCAATTGCAATTGTTTTTTTTTTTTTTTTTTTGTTTTTTTTTTGTTTAATATTTTTTTTAATTTTGTAATTTTTTTTTTTTTTTTTTTTATTTGATTTTTTTTTTTTTATATAAATATTTTCATTATCTTTTTAATTACTTGACACTTACTTTAAAATTTCTTGTCGGCGCTACTGATCCTAAAAGCCTTGTTGAATTTCGACGAAACTTGGCAGGAAGCATCGGTAAGATGTCTAGTTGTGCATATCACGCTTTTGTTCCAGTTCGCTGATTTTTGACGGAGTTATGGCCCTTTGACATTTTTATTTTAAATTTCTTGTCGGCGCTACTCCTTAAACGGCTTGTTGGATTTCTACGAAATTTGGCAGGAAGCTTCAGTATGATGTCTAGTTGTGCCAAGCGCGGTATATCAATGAAATCTTGGACAATTTCGAAAACTAGCTAGATCTTGTTAGTAATAACTGAGTTATGGCCCTTGATTTGTTGAAAAATGCTATATTGTATTTTTCTTTGTTAAATCTATAGGAGAAGAGAGCTATATCTAGCTATATCTATCTAAATCTATAAGAGCTGTTTTAGCCAGTAGAGCGTCCACAGGCCCTCTTGGGCCTCTTGTTACAATTTTCTACCCAAAAAATATTATATTTAGAATGTGATTTCAGAGGAGGATTTTGTACATATTGTTTTCTATATCTTTGGAAACCATAATCAGTTAAAATAATGTCAGTGACAATTTATTTGAATTTATGCTATTTTTTATTAATCTTTTCCTAAAACCATTAACAAAAAATATTTAAAAAAAAAAAAATGTTTTTGGACCCAAAAACAGGTTTTGATATATAAATATACTTTTTTCCATTTAAACTTAATATTATGTAATATTAACAATAGCATTTCATATATAAATACATGTTTTAATAATATTCTGAATGGACATAAATTTATTCCAGAAAATAGTGGTTTTCTTCATTTTTTTTTTACTTTTTACCCCAAAAAATCATATTTAGCACGTGATTTGAGATGAGGACTTTGGATATATTTTTTTGTATATTGTTCCGAACCAGGATCAGTAAAAATAAATTCTGTGCCAATTTCTTTTACCTTAGGCTATATAAAAGCTAAAATGACCTGCCTAGCATTATAATAGCTCATGCATAAACAATAGCTTAACATTGCATGATGATCTCTTACAACATTCTTCTGGCAGACAACACTTTAACATGGATTGTTTGCCCTGTCCCACTATTCTACAGATTGTTAACATAGATTGCCTGCCCTGTCCCACTATTCTACATATTGTTAACATAGATTGCCTGCCCTGTCCCACTATTTTACAGATTGTTAACATGGATTGCCTGCCCTGTCCCACCGTTCTACAGGCTGTTAACATAGATTGCCTGCCCTGTCCCACCATTCTACAGATTGTTAACATGGATTGCCTGCCCTGTCCCACTATTCTACAGATTGTTAACATGGATTGCCTGCCCTGTCCCACTATTCTACAGATTGTTAACATGGATTGCCTGCCCTGTCCCACTATTCTACAGGCTGTTAACATGGATTGCCTGCCCTGTCCCACTATTCTACAGATTGTTAACATGGATTGCCTGCCCTGTCCCACTATTCTACAGATTGTTAACATGGATTGCCTGCCCTGTCCCACCATTCTACAGGCTGTTAACATGGATTGCCTGCCATGTCCCACCATTCTACAGATTGTTAACATAGATTGCCTGCCCTGTCCCACTATTCTACAGATTGTTAACATGGATTGCCTGCCCTGTCCCACTATTCTACAGATTGTTAACATAGATTGCCTGCCCTGTCCCACCATTCTACATATTGTTAACATGGATTGCCTGCCCTGTCCCACTATTCTACATATTGTTAGCATGGATTGCCTGCCCTGTCCCACTATTCTACAGATTGTTAACATAGATTGCCTGCCCTGTCCTACTATTCTACAGATTGTTAACATGGATTGCCTGCCCTGTCCCACCGTTCTACAGGCTGTTAACATAGATTGCCTGCCCTGTCCCACCATTCTACAGATTGTTAACATGGATTGCCTGCCCTGTCCCACCATTCTACAGGCTGTTAACATAGATTGCCTGCCCTGTCCCACCATTCTACAGGCTGTTAACATGGATTGCCTACCCTGTCCCACTATTCTACAGATTGTTAACATGGATTGCCTGCCCTGTCCCACTATTCTACAGATTGTTAACATGGATTGCCTGCCCTGTCCCACTATTCTACAGGCTGTTAACATGGATTGCCTGCCCTGTCCCACTATTCTACAGATTGTTAACATGAATTGCCTGCCCTGTCCCACTATTCTACAGATTGTTAACATGGATTGCCTGCCCTGTCCCACTATTCTACAGATTTGTTAACATGGATTGCCTGCCCTGTCCCACCATTCTACAGATTGTTAACATAGATTGCCTGCCCTGTCCCACCATTCTACAGATTGTTAACATAGATTGCCTGCCCTGTCCCACTATTCTACAGATTGTTAACATGGATTGCCTGCCCTGTCCCACTATTCTACAGATTGTTAACATAGATTGCCTGCCCTGTCCCACCATTCTATATATTGTTAACATGGATTGCCTGCCCTGTCCCACTATTCTACATATTGTTAGCATGGATTGCCTGCCCTGTCCCACTATTCTACAGATTGTTAACATGGATTGCCTGCCCTGTCCCACCATTCTACAGGCTGTTAACATGGATTGCCTGCCCTGTCCCACTATTCTACAGATTGTTAACATAGATTGCCTGCCCTGTCCCACTATTCTACAGATTGTTAACATAGATTGCCTGCCCTGTCCCACTATTCTACAGATTGTTAAAATAGATTGCCTGCCCTGTCCCACCATTCTACATATTTTAACATGGATTGCCTGCCCTGTCCCACCATTCTACATATTGTTAACATGGATTGCCTGCCCTGTCCCACCATTCTACATATTGTTAACATGGATTGCCTGCCCTGTCCCACCATTCTACATATTGTTAACATGGATTGCCCTACAGATTGTTAACATGGATTGCCTGTGACCGTCTTTTCCCACCATTCTAAGGGCTGTTAACATGGAGTTACCATCTTGTCCCACCATTCTACTGGCTGTTTATTCTAAAGGCTGTTAACATGGAGTGCCTTTCCTATCCAATCTTTCTACAAGCTGTTACATGTAGCATGGAGTGCCCCTGCCCATCCCCAACATTCTACAAGCTGTTAAATGGAGTGTCCACCTTGTCCCAATATTCTACAGGCTGTTAACATGGATTTCCCACTATGTCCTACCATTCTACAGGCTGTTAAGCATAGGGTGCCTGCACTGTTCAACCATTCTACAGACTGTTAACATGAAGTGACTGTTCTGTCCCACCTTTCTATATGCTATTAACATGGAGTGTCCTGAGTTTCGTCGGTGTGTTCTTGGGCAAGACACTCTCTTAGCCTCGTCCATCGGATGGGGACATAAACTGGGCGCCCCAGTGTATCGGTCTATCCTTCGAGCACGTTAAAGAACCATAGCATCTATTCGATAATAAGAGTAGGGCCAGTTCCCAGATTCCTATGTATCCTTCCCCTCTCTGGGGCGGCTCTAAATAACCTATATTGTGTTGATGAGCCATTAAACAAAATTCAATTCAATACCACCCGCTCTGTCCCACAACTCTACAGGCTGTTAACAGGCAGTGACTGCCCTGCCCCACCATTCCACAGTATGTTAACATGGAGGGACCGTCTTTTGCCACCATTCCACAGGCTGTTAACATCGAGTGCCACCGTGTCGCACCATTCTACGGGCTGCCCTGTCCCACCATTCTGCAAGTTGTGAAAAATACATGGAGTGCCCACCATATCCCACCATTCTACAGTGTGTTAACATGGAGTGCCACCATGTTCCACCATTTTACTGTTTGTTAACAATACATGGAGACTCCGTCCACACTTCCCCACCATTCTGCAAGTTGTTAACAATACATGGAGACTCCGTCCACACTTCCCCACCATTCAGCAAGTTGTTAACAATACATGGAGACTGTCCACACTTCCCCACCATTCTGCAACATGGAGACTCCGTCCACACTTCCTCACCATTCTGCAAGTTGTTAACAATACATGGAGACTCCGTCCACACTTCCCCACCATTCTGCAAGTTGTTAACAATACATGGAGACTCCGTCCACACTTCCCCACCATTCAGCAAGTTGTTAACAATACATGGAGACTCTGTCCACACTTCCCCACCATTCTGCAACATGGAGACTCCGTCCACACTTCCTCACCATTCTGCAAGTTGTTAACAATACATGGAGACTCCGTCCACACTTCCCCACCATTCTGCAAGTTGTTAACAATACATAGAGACTCCGTCCACACTTCCCCACCATTCTGCAAGTTGTTAACAATACATGGAGACTCCGTCCACACTTCCCCACCATTCTGCAAGTTGTTAACAATACATGGAGACTCCGTCCACACTTCCCCACCATTCTGCAAGTTGTTAACAATAAGTGGAGTGCCCACCATATACCACCATTCTACAGTCTGTTGAAAGGGAGTATGCACTCTGTCCTACCATTCTACAGGATGATAAACATAAGGTGACTGCCCTGTTCAACCATTCCACAGACTGTTAACATTAAGTGACTGTTCTGTCCCACCATTCTACATGTTATTAACATGGAGTGTCAACTCATTCTGTCCCACAACTCTATAGGCTGTTAACATGCAGTGACCGCCCTGTCCCACCATTCTCTAAGCTGTTTACATGGAGTGACTTCCCTGTGCCACCATTATATGGGTTGTTCACATGGAGTGCCTGCCCTAGCCCTCCTTTTTAAACAATTCTATTGTTAACAATACATAAGGTTCCCGACCTGTCCCACCATTCTACAGTCTGTTAACATCGAGTGCCACTGTGTCCCACCATTTTATGGGCTGCCCTGTCCCACCATTCTGCAAGTTGCGAACAATACATGGAGTGGCCACCATATCCCACCATTCTACAGTGTGTTAACATGGAGTGCCAATCCCACCATTTTTACTGTTTGTTAACAATACATGGAGACTAATTGTCCACCCTGCCCCACCATTCTGCAAGTTGTTAACAATACATGGAGTGCCCACCATATCCCATCATATCTAGTCTGTTAACAGGGTGTGCCTGCCTTGTTCTACCATTCTACAGCCTGTTAACATGGAGTGTCTGCCCTTTACTACCAATCTACCTGATGTTAACAATACATGGCTGCATGACCTATCCCATTGTTTTACAGGCTGTTAACATGGAGTGCAGCCTTATCCCACCATTCTAATTACTTGTTACATAGATTGTCAGCTCTTTCCCACCATTCTTCTGGCTGTTGACATGGAGCATTGGCCCCATCCCAGGCTTATATGTAGGCTTTTGAAATGGAGTGTCCTCCCTGTCCTGTTCCACCATTCTACAGGCTGTTCACACGGAATGCCTGTCCCAGCCGTCCATTTTCAAGCTGTTAACAATACATAAGATTCCTGCCTTATCCCACCATTCTACAGGCTGTTAACATGGAGTGCCAGCCCTGTCGCACCATTCTGCAAGTTGTTAACAAAATATGGAGTGCCTGCCCTATCCCACCATTCTAGTCTGTTAACATGGAGTGTGACTGCCCTGTTCTACCATTATATAGTCTGTTAACATGGAGTGTGACTGCCCTGTTCTACCATTATATAGTCTGTTAACATGGAGTGTGACTGCCCTGTTCTACCATTATATAGTCTGTTAACATGGAGTGTGACTGCCCTGTTCTACCATTATATAGTATGTTAACATGGAGTGTGACTGCCCTGTTCTACCATTATATAGTCTGTTAACATGGAGTGTGACTGCCCTGTTCTACCATTATATAGTCTGTTAACATGGAGTGTGACTGCCCTGTTCTACCATTATATAGTCTGTTAACATGGAGTGTGACTGCCCTGTTCTACCATTATATAGTCTGTTAACATGGAGTGTGACTGCCCTGTTCTACCGTTATATAGTCAGTTAACATGGAGTGTGACTGCCCTGTTCTACCATTATATAGTCTGTTAACATGGAGTGTGACTGCCCTGTTCTACCATTATATAGTCTGTTAACATGGAGTGTGACTGCCCTGTTCTACCGTTATATAGTCTGTTAACAGGGAGTGTGACTGCCCTGTTCTACCGTTATATAGTATGTTAACATGGAGTGTGACTGCCCTGTTCTACCATTATATAGTCTGTTAACATGGAGTGTGACTGCTCTGTTCTACCATTATATAGTCTGTTAACAGGGAGTGTGACTGCCCTGTTCTACCGTTATATAGTATGTTTACATGGAGTGTGACTGCCCTGTTCTACCATTATATAGTCTGTTAACATGGAGTGTGACTGCTCTGTTCTACCATTATATAGTCTGTTAACATGGAGTGTGACTGCCCTGTTCTACCGTTATATAGTCTGTTAACATGGAGTGTGACTGCCCTGTTCTACCGTTATATAGTCTGTTAACATGGAGTGTGACTGCCCTGTTCTACCGTTATATAGTCTGTTAACAGGGAGTGTGACTGCCCTGTTCTACCGTTATATAGTATGTTAACATGGAGTGTGACTGCCCTGTTCTACCATTATATAGTCTGTTAACATGGAGTGTGACTGCCCTGTTCTAACATTATATAGTCTGTTAACATGGAGTGTGACTGCCCTGTTCTACCGTTATATAGTCTGTTAACAGGGAGTGTGACTGCCCTGTTCTACCGTTATATAGTATGTTAACATGGAGTGTGACTGCCCTGTTCTACCATTATATAGTCTGTTAACATGGAGTGTGACTGCTCTGTTCTACCATTATATAGTCTGTTAACAGGGAGTGTGACTGCCCTGTTCTACCGTTATATAGTATGTTTACATGGAGTGTGACTGCCCTGTTCTACCATTATATAGTCTGTTAACATGGAGTGTGACTGCTCTGTTCTACCATTATATAGTCTGTTAACATGGAGTGTGACTGCCCTGTTCTACCGTTATATAGTCTGTTAACATGGAGTGTGACTGCCCTGTTCTACCGTTATATAGTCTGTTAACATGGAGTGTGACTGCCCTGTTCTACCGTTATATAGTCTGTTAACAGGGAGTGTGACTGCCCTGTTCTACCGTTATATAGTCTGTTAACAGGGAGTGTGACTGCCCTGTTCTACCGTTATATAGTCTGTTAACATGGAGTGTGACTGCTCTGTTCTACCATTATATAGTCTGTTAACAGGGAGTGTGACTGCCCTGTTCTACCGTTATATAGTATGTTAACATGGAGTGTGACTGCCCTGTTCTACCATTATATAGTCTGTTAACATGGAGTGTGACTGCTCTGTTCTACCATTATATAGTCTGTTAACATGGAGTGTGACTGCCCTGTTCTACCATTATATAGTCTGTTAACATGGAGTGTGACTGCCCTGTTCTACCGTATATAGTATGTTAACATGGAGTGTGACTGCCCTGTTCTACCGTTATATAGTCTGTTAACATGGAGTGTGACTGCTCTGTTCTACCATTATATAGTATGTTAACATGGAGTGTGACTGCCCTGTTCTACCATTATATAGTCTGTTAACATGGAGTGTGGCTGCCCGGTTCTACCATTATATAGTATGTTAACATGGAGTGTGACTGCCCTGTTCTACCATTATATAGTATGTTAACATGGAGTGTGACTGCCCTGTTCTACCATTATATAGTATGTTAACATGGAGTGTGACTGCTCTGTTTTACCATTATAGTCTGTTAACATGGAGTGTGGCTGCCCGGTTCTACCATTATATAGTCTGTTAACATGGAGTGTGACTGCCCTGTTCTACCATTATATAGTATGTTAACATGGAGTGTGACTGCCCTGTTCTACCATTATATAGTCAGTTAACATGGAGTGTGACTTCCCTGTTCTACCATTATATAGTCAACATGGAGTGTGACTGCTCTGTTCTACCATTATATAGTCTGTTAACATGGAGTGTGACTGCCCTGTTCTACCATTATATAGTATGTTAACATGGAGTGTGACTGCCCTGTTCTACCATTATATAGTATGTTAACATGGAGTGTGACTGCTCTGTTCTACCATTATATAGTATGTTAACATGGAGTGTGACTGCCCTGTTCTACCATTATATAGTATGTTAACATGGAGTGTGACTGCCCTGTTCTACCATTATATAGTATGTTAACATGGAGTGTGACTGCTCTGTTTTACCATTATAGTCTGTTAACATGGAGTGTGGCTGCCCGGTTCTACCATTATATAGTCTGTTAACATGGAGTGTGACTGCCCTGTTCTACCATTATATAGTATGTTAACATGGAGTGTGACTGCCCTGTTCTACCATTATATAGTCAGTTAACATGGAGTGTGACTTCCCTGTTCTACCATTATATAGTCAACATGGAGTGTGACTGCTCTGTTCTACCATTATATAGTCTGTTAACATGGAGTGTGACTGCCCTGTTCTACCATTATATAGTATGTTAACATGGAGTGTGACTGCCCTGTTCTACCATTATATAGTATGTTAACATGGAGTGTGACTGCTCTGTTCTACCATTATATAGTATGTTAACATGGAGTGTGACTGCCCTGTTCTACCATTATATAGTCTGTTAACATGGAGTGTGGCTGCCCGGTTCTACCATTATATAGTCTGTTAACATGGAGTGTGACTGCCCTGTTCTACCATTATATAGTATGTTAACATGGAGTGTGACTGCCCTGTTCTACCATTATATAGTCAGTTAACATGGAGTGTGACTTCCCTGTTCTACCATTATATAGTCAACATGGAGTGTGACTGCTCTGTTCTACCATTATATAGTCTGTTAACATGGAGTGTGACTGCCCTGTTCTAGTAGAACAAGGCAGTCACACTCCATGTTAACAGACTATATAATGGTAGACTCCCATTATATAGTCTGTTAAATGGAGTGTGACTGCCCTGTTCTAGCATTATATAGTATGTTAACATGGAGTGTGGCTGCTCTGTTCTACCATTATAGTCTGTTAACATGGAGTGTGACTGCCCTGTTCTACTATTATATATTCAACATAGAGTGTGACTGCTCTGTTCTACCATTCTACTTTTTTGAGACACTGAATAAAAATAATAGTAATTAAAATAGAGGTAATACGCTTTGCGGAGTTTACTTACTCAAAAAAAAAGAGCGAAAAACTAATATGTTTAACAGGCAGAAACTTATTATTTTAAATGTTTATTTGAAACTAACAAGACTCCATTTAAAGAAAGCAGGATTGGCGTGTGTCCCTTTAACCAAGTAAATCTATGACTGACAAGTAACAGATATGCTACTGTCAGTAACAAACACAATGAAGTGTATTATGTGAAGCAGTGTACGCGTGAATCCAAAGTGTGTGAATCTGTAATCGTTATTTAAATGTTGAGATGTTTGTAATCCTAATTACAGGGCATGGCATGGTTAATGATAAATATGTTTCATTTTGTTTTTCTGTATGGTTGCCTATCTGACACAAAACACACAGTCCTGCTATATTAACAGTGCTACTGAATATACATCACCCTCAGCCCCAATCTAAAAATTATTTTGCGCCTAAACACCCTCTAATCTCAAATTCTGTATTCGCTTCTGACATTATATTCTCAACATCTAGACCGACCATTACAAAATGGGGACGTGCCGTTTTCCATTTTAACTGAAAGTGGACACTTACAGAGTACTCACATGCAGAATGGTAGGAACCAATCAGATATTATTCCGTACTAGTTTCACATAATTTGAAATATGTTAACATGTTTAAAACATGCTGCCTTATATGGGTCTTGAATCCTGGACCTGCAGGTCAGTAGACAAATAGGAGACGATGATCTAACCAACCGCGCACCAACTGCGCCAAACGTTAGTTAGTTGCACCACAAAATAGTATGTAACAAATGCTACGATCTGCAATCTGATTGGCTCCTATCATTCTGCATGCGGGGGATCTGCTGACTAAAAAACTGTTTTATTTGTGTGACACTTAAAGGATGAAAACACCAGAACAAACCACAGGGGTCAGTGTCGGATTTGGGAACGATCACAAAAACAAAAAACAACAACACGCCAACACTAAACAAAATGCACATGATATTATTTTAGAAAGATATTTAACATTTTTCTGAAGAAAACAAATCCCAGCACATTTCTAGAATATGCTGAATCTGGATTTGTATTCGTACGAGTATATAACTGATCCGACAATGACATGCTTACAAACTCAAAGATGCAAACAAACAAACATAACGTATTTTCTTTCAACAGTACAGCAAGAATCTATTCATGCCGTTCTAAGGAACGTTTAAACTGAAAGAGGCTGTACTATTTTATAAGTAATTTATTAATAAATACGAAATAAACAACTTTTGCCAAAAATCTAAAATCATCTAAAATCGTTAAATTTTACACGTTTTGTTCTTAATATTAATTTAATGACTAAATAATGTCATGAAATGAGAGAAAACATATACAATTATTTATTTTCTCTCAAAACTTTTTTTTATAGAAAAAAAAATTCAATTAAATAGGGGATTTGAGAGACACTTTTGTAAATATTTGGTTTGTTTTAATAGTGACAACGTGTAAAACAAACCCAAGATTGGAAATTTGCTCTGTGCCCCTTTAATAAAGGGAGACCATCACATAGATACTCTATTTCAAAATGAGCACAATCATGTTGTTGATGTACCAGCATGTTAAAGGGATACACAACAATCCTGAAGTATTTATCAATCATTAACATCAGCATCTCAATTATTAACCAGGTATTATTTATACTTTAAACTTGCTTGCATGTTATTAAATAAAATGGTTGTTATTCTACCAATATTGAACTATGTTACTGGTGGTCTATTATCAGCATTAGTAATGTGTAAAAACAATTTCCTTTGAACTATTCTAATACTTAATATTATTGATAGCACATGCAAATTGTGTAGAAAAACTAACGGGACGCTGCAAGTTTTAAACAAATTAAGACTGCCATGTGTCCCTTTAACACACAGTTTTTCACATGTATTCAGTACATGTCGTCTACACGAGCTCATATATTACAATCACTGTGCATTATCAATGGAAGCATTTTTCGTTATCATTGGAAGCATTTTTTACTCTAACTTTGAACATCACCGTGCAAGTATAACAAAATTAATGTGGTAATACAAGCTCCATTTAAAGAACTACAGCAAGTGTGATGGCAGAGCACAAACAATTTTTAAATAGGTTCTCACTTCCATATTGTTCAATGGCATTAAAGACGGCTGGACACTCTGAAGTAGTCAGCATCAGTTCACACTCAAGTGTGCACGATTCACATTTGTGACCTCAATACTGAATACTATTTTAACCCGGGCCGTTGGTACTCATGGATACTCTCATGGATACTCATCGATACTCTCTAAATTTGCCCTGAATACTGCGTACCTAAAGAGGGTGTGGGAAACAGCACCATTGTTAGTCAAAGTGCAGTAGTACATGTATATATATATTCATAAAAAATTTGGGAATCTTATTCTACTAGTAACTGTTTTATTGCACATACAGTTTACACCGGTTACTAGAAAGATCGGACGGAGTACACTGAAAATACTGATACAAGGCTCACCCCAGATCAGAATTATTATTCCATAGAACTTTCTGTAATGAAGTTATTCGGTATCTACACCACTTTAGATCATATCAGGGTCCTGGATCGTACATATTTAGGCATTGGCGATTATTGGCTGATATTTATTTACAAGCAAATTTTAATAACAAAACAAATACCTTGAAAATGGACCTCTTTATTTAGCAGCAGATACAGTAATCCCAAATCCAATTTGCGCCAACAGTGCCAATATATGTCACGGTGACCCGTCAGACAACACACTTCAGCTGTATTTATACATAAAGTGGACGCTACCTGTTCCGAAGTTATATTCACGTTTAGATATTTCACGGCATGGAACACTGTACGCATGCTTAAGACTAGCTATGCCTGTAGTTCTCGCCTACGTAGTGCGCCAAACTCTGAATCAACATTTTTGGGTGTAAAAAAAATGGCGTCTCTTTTAATTGAAAAATCGTAAAATAGTTTGTTAAATACAAAGAAATAGTCCATGTTCGCAGAAGAAAAATGTGAACATAAATGATATGTTGTAGGTCCGTGGCATTCCTACTGTAGTTATATAAGTATGCAAATAATCCTAGTATGCACTGTCAAAAAAAAGTTGATAATGGCTATGATCCAATTCCAATGGTTTATGTCAGTTTCGCGTGTTAAAGCGACAGACAAAATGCAATAAAAATCGATATGTGAGTTATGTGATAAATAGAATCTAACATTCATTTTCATTCATTATTGAATTTATTAAACAAATTTATTAAACTCGTTTAATAAATTCAGTAATGAATGAGTTCTCATGTAAGGTTCTCTATTTACAGTGAACAGTCTTTTAAAACAGGTGGTTTCTTAATGGAAGTCCATTTAATTTGAAACAATACAATTGGAAAATGGTGATCTCTTGAAGCAAGTGGTTTCTTAATAAAGGTGGTCTCATGCATAGGGTTGACTGTATTATTAATAATTTAATTTTCAAAATGTGATAGTCAACATCAGCTACTATTGACCTTACCGTATTTTACCTTGTATAGTACGCAGTTTTTTTACCACTTTTACGGTTTCCGAAAGGGGTGTGCGTACAATATAAGGAAACAATAAAAAGAACTTTTTTTTTTCTTGCAGAAAATCGATGTCTGGCCCTGGGAAGAAAAACCTTGACGACGAACAGACATCGAGACAGAAAATTGTGAATACCGATAATACACAATTTTTTCGTAATTTACTCGCTTCATATTAGTAATATATTGACTTAATTCGAATTATAAATGAATAAAGTGTATTATGATGCTTGTTTTTGTATAAATGTTTGCATGTTTGTTGTAAAACTTCAATAAATTGTGTGAAAAATCGTCCCTCCATTTGTTGTTTATATCGCGTGACGTAATATCACGTGACTTCCAGCTGTTTAGACTTTAGACTGGTACATGGAGTATTGTTACAGTTCTATTCTATTCTAATATTTATAGGATTTTATTTAATATTTTATAAAAAATTAATGAAGTTTTTGCTTTATTTTGAAAGACATATATTTTAGACGTCGTAGAAAGGCAGAATCACCCTACTTTGAAATGGCTATTATTCAATAATGCTTGTGAAAACCTGCTAACCGGTACACATTTGATGATTGATAATTGGGTCAAACAAAATCGCACCTCGGCTGCAGTATGACACATTATAAACACGGGGTAGAGTGGGTTATTCCATTTCTATAATCCTTTGAAGTCGCCGTGAGTAGCGACTATTTCTGAGGATGCACTTTGACACGCCGTGTGACCTTTACCAGATTTAGCCACGAGGTACAGGTAATTGATCACGCGTTACAATTGTGCTACACTTATGATAAGCACTGGTTCCCGTGAATACACAATGTTAGTATAATCGGCGTAATGGATTACGGTAACCAACGACTCTGTTGTGTTTTAGTAGATGTAATTATCGGATTACGGACAATTATCTGCGGCATTATAATTGGCTCTTTGATGAGATGATACAAGATAGGTACTCCCCTGAAGATTGGCAATTAATGATATAAGTAATTATATTTACTTTTGTACGCTAATTTTCTCGATTGTGATTTTTTTTTTTTTTAAACCTTTTATTTTCGTTGAATGGTTCATCTAGGAAAACGAATATTTTGATGCGTATTATACACGGAAACAACTTTTTTACCCCAGTTTTGACCTCTGAGAAGGGGGTGCGTACTATACACGGGTGCGTACTATACAAGGTAAAATACGGTATATATAAGTACACAAATAATGTCATATTAAGCAATATTTCAGTGTCTTGTCGAAATTGACGTTTTTTCTAAGGATGAAAACAGTGCCTCGGACAAAAATGTCAAACGTACAGGCCTCACATTGTAATTGTTAGTTGTGACAAATGTTTAGTCATTGCCTCACCTTTCAGTATGTTTTTTCTCACTGAACACAGGTGAGTGATGGTGGCAGGAAATTACATCGGTAATCCGAACAGCCCAGCTATAAACAGCATGGCAACCATTACATTAAATGTTGACAGAAATGACTTCCTCCCGAGTGGCTGAATATCCCATACAGTGGAGCAGTACATCAAAGTAACCCTGGATGGAATGTTTGTTTTCAACAAGTCTTGGAGAGATAACAACACCACGGTGAGATAAGTAATTGCTTTTTTGTGGTTCTTTTAAATCGAATTCTGAAAAATAAATAATCTCTTGAATTTTAAGCAAAAATGAAACCCGCCATTTCCCCTCCAGGCATGCATGTTAACGCAAGCGCACCATGCAGGTTTAATATGACAAGTATACATCAATGCAATATTATGATTTTTTGTGTTGCCTGCCTATCACTTTGCTGTTGTCCTTCCGTCCTTCAAACTTTAATGTGCAACCTAACCTTAACATGAACATGAAAAGAATTTGACCTATGATCATGAAACTTTACCCACATCTTCATCCTACATTCTGTCGTTAGACAACTCTGACTTTCATTTTGGCGGAATTATTCCCCTTTTCATGAAACTTTAACCTAGCCTAGCTCAATATTATTTTTTTTGACAAAAATATTGACCTATGATCATGAAACTTATATAGTTTTTCCTTATTAGTTTTTCAATAACTTGTTATGAAAACATTGGAGAGTAGGTACATCATTAATTGAAGATTATAGGTGTGATGCCGACAATTAACGCTAACTACACCAATCACCAGGTGGTTGATTGTGTCAGCTTGTTTTATTCTAAATTAAGGAATTTGCCGAAATCGGCACATTCGATAGTTCAGAATGTTTTGTCGATTGTTTTCAGTGTTTAATTATTTTATTAATTGTTTAGCGAGTGCATGTCAGTTGCATTTGTTTTAGCATGTTCTGTCTGCAAACGTGTTTCATTGTTCGTCAAAGCACCATGGGTAAACGGAGATTTGTGTAATAAGATGTTGTGTGACAGTGTAAGGAAATGTGTGATGAAGTAAATAATTAATTTGTGATAGTGAATGTAAGCAGTATTAATTTTCTAACAAAAATTATGTTAGTGCATATACTGTTATTTGTTTTCATCTATTTTATATATTTAAATAATGAAATAAGAAATAAAATTAGAAATAAAGTAACAGTTGTTGACATTTCTATTCAATATATGAAAAAATGCGATGTTTTCATGGCGTTTTGTAAATCTCCCTGATTTGGAAGTCCAATCTCCATGATGTGATGCTGGGAAATTTGGCATGTATGAACCCAGCTCATAACTTTGCAATATATAGACCTGTGGTCATAAAACTTTATACAGGTCTTCTTATCAATTATTCAATGCAGAGTTTTGCCCCTTTTCACAAAACTTGAACAAATTAAATATCTGCTCCATAATTTATAAAGGATTGCACCCCCTGTCTTAAACTTTGTTGTTAGTTTGTCCTTGCTACTCAAGTGTTCCTTCCGTGGAACACTCGTCTAGTTATTACAAAAAAACTTGTATTGTGTCGTACTAGGGGTTTGATCTGTCTTTACATTGTACGTGAGATGGTAAAGTTGTTGCATGCTGGGATTTCCGCGTGTTTCCTCCTACATCAAGACACGCTTCAACTGTGCCAGTGACAGTGATTTGTTTAAGCTTTGTGGCTTGTTTCATAATCAATGTAAAGTAAAGTTTATTCTTTAACAATCCCTATTGTTTTTGGGGTCAATAGGTCAAAGGTCAAGGTCACAGCGACCTTCTATGAAAATGTGCATTCCAGACGATAATTTCTAAACAGTAACACCTAAACTTCATAGGTACATTGATCTGTGTGAGAGTTAGAACTCTGTTGTTTTAGGGGTCAGTAGGTTCAAGATCACAGTGACCTTATATGGAAATATGCATTCCGTGTGATAAATCTGACTCATAACACCTACACCCATGAAACTTCATGGGTACATTATTGAACGATTTACAGTATTTGCAATTTTTCAAGTTTAATTTTTGTCTCGCCTTTTCGAAGAAAAAAAGAGACATAGGTGTTGCTTTTCCGGCGGCGGTGGCGGCGGCGTCAATATTCAAGTTTTGCGTTTAGGTCGTTTTCTCACAAACTGTATGCACTAGACCTTTCAAATGTTGCTTATAGTTGTATTTACCCATACATCGCAACGTGACAAAGCAAATGTGGCAGTGACCTTGACCCTCCAAGCAAAGGGCAGATAACTTAATAATTTTTAAGTTCAACTTTTGCATTTAGGTCACTTTTTCACAAACTGTATGCACTAGACCTTTCAAACTTTGCTTATAGTTGTATCTTGGGTGGTACATGGCAACGTGACAAAGCAAATGTGGAAGTGACCTTGACCCTCCAAGCAAAGGGCAGATAACTTAATAATTTTTAGGTTCAACTTTTGCGTTTAGGTCACTTTCACAAACTGTATGCACTAGACCTTTAAAACTTTGCTTATAGTTTTATCTTGAGTGGTACATCGCAACGTGACAAAGCAAATGTGGAAGTGACCTTGACCGTCCAAGCAAGGGCAGATAACCTTATAATTTTTACCTTCAACTTTGGCGTTTAGGTCACTTTTTCACAAACTGTATGCACTAAGACCTTTCAAACTTTGCTTATAGTTGTATCTTGAGTGGTACATTGCAACGTGACAAAGCAAATGTGGATGTGACCTTCACCATCCAAGCAAAGGGCAGATAAATTTAATTGTTACATTTACATCACTTTCTCATGAACTAGAATTATGCACTCGATGTTTTAAATCTAATTTATAGCTTAATCTTTGGAAGAAAACATATTCTATTTTTACATAGTTGTATCTTCTATAGTGCATCTTTTTTTTGGATGCCTGGATTTCATCTATGACCTTGACCTACTTTTTGGAGCTGATGATTTTTAGCTCTACTGGCCAAAGGCCTTCATTTTTCATCCGATCTATACCAAACTTTACCAGATTGTTAATATCAATGAAAGCTTGCACAAGTTCAAAAACCAGCCAGATCGGACCAATAACAGTGGAGTTATGGCCCTTGAATTAGTTAAAAATGCTATATTTTGCCTCGTTAATGCAATAGGGCTTTCATTTTTCATCTGATCTTTACCAAACTTTGGTTTGCCTTTTTCTATTATTAGTATATATATATAGATTTTTTTTTATTTTTATTTTTATTTTCTTTTATATTTTTTATGCATTTTTTTCCTGGTTTCGTTGATTTTTTATGGAGTTACGACCACTTGACATTTTTTTTTTAATTTCACACTTTTGTTACAGTTTGCTGATTTATGACCGAGTTATGGCACTTTGACATTTTTACTTTAAATTTCTTGTCGGCGCTACTCCTCCTAAACGGCTTGTTGGATTTCTACAAAATTTGGCAGGAAGCCTCAGTATGATGTCTAGTTGTGCAAAGCATGGTATATCAATGAAATTGTGGACAAGTTCGAAATCCAGCTAGAACTAGTTAGTAACGACAGGTTTTGGCCCTTGATTTGTTGAAAAATGCTATATTGTATTTTCCTTTGTTAAATCTGCAGTAACTTCATTTTTTATCTGATCTTTACCATATTTGTTTAGAATGTTAATATAAACACCCACCCCCACCCTACCCATTTTTATGAAATTTCATTCATAGAAGAAAGTGGGACATTAAAAAATGCCCATGCCAGAGACACAGCAGACTTATTGCCCTTGATTACCAGGTGAGCGATCTAAGGCCATCCTATCCCTGTGGTTTTTGCAATGATTTAAAAAAACTACTGATGGGAATTTTATGTCGACAACCCTTGATATAAGAGCCGTTTTAGCCAGTAGAGCATCCACAGGCCCTCTTGGGCCTCTTGTTTTTAACAGAATGGCATTTTTTTTTAAACAAATGCAGTTAAATGTCATCTCAGCAAACGGCAAACTCCATTGTTTTTAGTTACTAAAATGTTTACAAACTTTCATTTAATTATCACTGACCTTTTTATTTTTAAGTCCAGCCCCCGTTAGGCGAGACATGTGAATCCACGGATTTCTTGTATTCTTTAACAGTTGATATGTGACCCAACAGTATTAAGTTTTTATATGGATATGAATAAATACAAAATAATAAAGAGTAAGTAATTATTATTGTTCTTTTTGTGGTCTTTAAATTATTTATTGTAATAAAGCCATGATGTATTTATCATATTACACTAGTGTAATAAATATGCAAATGAAAGTCAAATTATTGTTTGGTCTTTTCGTTCAGCTCGCTGTACATTGGAATTGCCTCATCGATTACTGTAATGTTTAAAATACCGGATATGGTAGTCAGTTGTTGGGTGTCATACGGAAAAAAACTGAGTCCATATACAACGTCATACAAGCATACGCCGTCATCAGATGACAACGTTATGCATGCAGGCAGCTACTTTATGATGTTCTTTATGATGCTTTTTTGAAAGCCATTACACACTAAGCAATTGCCATTGTTCTTGCGCGACTCTCGATAAAGTGACTGAGAACAAAAGAGTAGAAATCGCAGGATTTCGTATAGTATATTTCTCTGGTATTGATTATTGATGCCGCAACATTAATGTATTGTTACATTTGACAGCAATGCAAACATTTGCTATTGCAATATACATGTTAATGTATTACTATTACAT
The DNA here is from genome assembly GCA_037043455.1 of Cyrtodaria siliqua. Classification (NCBI taxonomy): domain Eukaryota; kingdom Metazoa; phylum Mollusca; class Bivalvia; order Adapedonta; family Hiatellidae; genus Cyrtodaria; species Cyrtodaria siliqua. The sequence continues at coordinate 91,897 of JAWPHD010004721.1, forward strand.
TTGACAGTTCAGTACACATCGTTAAGAGTATTACTTTTTTTTTATGCCCCCACCACTGAATGGTGGCTTTAGCCATGTCCGTCCTTCCATCCGTCCTTCCTTCCGTCCCGAAAAGTTTGTGTATCTATCTCCTCCACACTTTTCAACCGATTGCTTCGAAACTACAGGATGCTTACCTATGATGTCAAGATGTGCATATCGTTTCATAGTCAAAATCGACCCAGTATTACCGGAGTTATGGCCCATTTTCTGTTAATTTTTACATGAAAATACCTTGTGTGTCCATCTCGTCCCACACTTTTCCGCCGATTGCTTCAAAATTTTACAGGATGCTTACCTATGTCAAGATGTGCATACTATTTTGGCGTCAAAATCGACTCTGTATAACAAGAGTTATGACCCCTTTTTCGTCAAATTTTACATTTTACACCGCTAGTTTTCAGTGGGGGCATTTGTGTCCCATGGACACATTTCTAGTTAACCTCAGTACTACATTTACGAGTTTGAAGTTTGAAGTAAGATACTGGCATGTTTGAACTTTGACCTTAATATTACACTGACATATAAAATTTGAATTTTGCCTGCGATACTACACTTACAAGAGCAAGACGTTTGAACTTAACATTTATTATTTACAGTAATGAGTACAAATGTCAGATGGTGTCAGAAGGTGGCACTCCACCATAAACCAACTCAGAATTGGTTGTTTTTAACATCAAGAGGAACAGGAATTCTCCAGACTTTATAATGTGGAACTACTACACAAGAATTCTCGAGATTCAAGATGTTGGCGTTAACCTTGTCACCGTCTCGGCAAAAAATTTGGATAATGAGGTCTAGCGAAAATTCTTCATTATCAAATAACTCTGTAATACTTGATCTATGTGTAAAAAATAATTATTGCTTATTTAAAACGTACAACACCTGTATTTCCATGTTTTTTGCTTAAAAATAGGCCAATGATTACAATGGGTCTTACCATTATATAAAAAAAGAAAAAAATATGTTTTACTTATATAATAATATATAACAAAACATAAGTCATGTCAAACAGTTGCAAAGGGAAAACTGTTCTACATTTATAATCAATTTCAGTTCCCCAACAACTATGGCACACTTCCTTGCTGCAACCAACAATGCAGAAATCCTCAATTTCTTCAATGTGAATGGCAATGTATGACAGTTGATTCTCAGATGTCCAATATCCATACTTGATGTAAGTAATCTCTTTAGTGTTATTTTTTATACACCTGTAGGGGCATATTACGTCGTGGCGTTGTCCGTCCATCTATCTGTCTCTTAACTTTTAAAACTTTCTAATTTTTTTATATTTCTTCATCAAACTTTCAATATTTACTCATCTTGACAACATCGACATGCCCATACTAAAATATAAAGGTCAAGGACACACTGAAGTCTTTTATATGGGTTAATTACACATTTTTCTTCACGAAAACTTAACGTTGGCTATAACTTTCTCATTTCTTGATATTTCTTCAACAAACTTTCAGTATGTACTCAACCATACCAAAATATAAAGGTCAAGGTCACACAGAATGTCATTATATGGGTTAAATACTCATTTTTAGCTCTACTGTCCAAGGGCCAGCAAAGCTGATGGGATGGTGATTTGTCCGTCGTCCGTCCTTTGTTAACTTTTGTCTCATTAAGACGATAGGGCCTTCATTTTTCATCTGATCTTTACCAAACTTTACCAGATTTTTAAATCTCGGACATTTTCGAAAACCAGCCATGAGTTATGGCCCTTGATTTAGTTAAAAATGCTATATTTTGCCTCTTTAAGATGATAGGGCCTTCATTTTTCATCCGATCTTTACCAAACTTTCATATACTGCTGGTGTCGATGAAAGCTCGGACGAGTTCGAAACCAGCCAGATCCGCCTAGTAACAGCGGAGTTATGGCCCTTGATTTAAGTTAAAAATGCTATATTTTGCCACGTTAAAACGATAAGGCCTTCATTTTTCATCCGTCTTTACCAAACTTTATCAGATTGTTAATATCAATGAAAGCTCGAATAATTCGAAAACCAGCCAGATCAAACAAATAACAGTGGAGTAATGGCCTTTGATTTCAATAAAAATGCTATATTTTGCCTCGTTAATTCGATAGGTCCTTCATTTTTCATCTGATCTTTACCAAACTTTACCAGATTTTTTTACTTTCTTTTTTAGTCCCCTACCGGTCCAGACTGGAGGGGACTTTAGGTTTGCCCCTCTTCCGTCAGTCAGTCAGTCCGTCAGTCTGTTTTTTTGTCCGGACTGTAACTTTGTCTTGCATTGTGGGATTTTGAAATAACTTGGCACAAGTGTTAACCATAGTGAGATGGCATGTCGCGCGCAAGATCCAGGTCCATAGCTCAAAGGTCAAGGTCACAGTTGGAGGTTAAAGGTCTTTTTTTTTTTGTCCTGACTAACTTTGTCGTGCATCATGGGATTTTGAAATAACTTGGCATAAATGTTAACCATAATGAGACGGCGTGTCTCGCGCAAGATTCAGGTCCGTAGCTCAAAGGGCAAGGTCACAGTTGGAGGTTAAAGGTCAGAAATATGCTTGTCTGGGCTGTCACTTTGTCATTGATCGTGGGATTTTGTAATAACATAGCACAAATGTTCACCATGATGACACGGCATACCGCGCGCAAGACCCAGGTCCATAGCTTAAAGGTCACCGTTTAGCACAAAAGCTTCTTTTGGCAAGTTGTACTAAAATATCTTCATCATTGCTCATGAAAATATGGAATTGTCTCCCTTATCAATGAAGATACTTCAGTATTGTCAGAATATGTATATTCTATAATCTTTATTGACCACAGGTACCCGGATACTCTACATGGATTCCGCCATCCTCTGATACAAGCTGCTGGATGATTATAGTCGGGGAGACCTGAAGTTGGTTGTGTAGTGTTGTTAAGGTTTGACGAAAGTTTACTTTGCTTTTCAAGTAAGTAAAAAACTTGAAGATAAATGCAAATGTTTAAGTTTTTTTTTTTTTCAGTGCTTCGAAAACAGACATAGGCCATGTTTCCCTGTCATAATTTAAAAAAACAAACTTGAAGAGACATATTTAAAAACTTGTTCTTTTAATAACAAATAAACTTTTATCTCGACTATTCGAAGAAGAATAAGAGAGCTTATATAATCACGTCGGCGTCCCAGTCCATATTGAGTTCTGTATGTAAGCTGTGTTTACAGGGTTATCTCTTAGATAAAAATAAAGACATTTTAATAGATTTCAAAAGAGAGTTTGAACTCTTAGAAACCCAGCTGAGATTTTATCTGATGGATGACTGTTTCAATCCTTGATTGTAGGGGAAAAGAAAGACCACTTTCATAAATCATAACTAGATGTTGGGAATTGAAAGGATTTTGGAAGCATTATGTGTGATGAGACAGCAGCGTGGAACCTATTTTCTTTTTAATTGCTTCTAGCTGATTGTTGATCTTGTACATCATTATCAGTCTTAAGCTAAAAACCTCTCTGAGATTTTCCAGGCTCTTCCAGTTTGTCTTGTATCATCTCAACGATGCTTGATCTATCACCGTAGCGATTGGTGACCAAGTGCACTGTCAGCCTTTGTACCATCTCGAGCTTGTATGCCTTTGGTCTGCTTTGGCCTTGACTTAGACAGATCTGATGTCGAGGTTTCATATGACTAGAATCTGATGGTCGATTAGTCCATACCAATGTTGAATGTGCATCCTAATCCTAAATGCCGTGCTGAAGTCACATGCTGCAGGACTTGCTTGTGTAGAACATAGTCGTGGATGATGTCGCTTCTCTTTCTGGTAATGGTAAGGATGTTACATATGTCCGGGTGAAAGTCCATTTTCCATCTCATCTACCAAGTCAATGTTGTGGGTATGTCGTTGAGGTAGAAATGAATAGGCTTGGTCCTAGTACTAACCCTGTCCTAGTACTATATACTTATCCCTGAGGTACTCCTGATGCGACGCTGGTCTTGTCCAACGATTATTCTCCAGCAACAACTACCTGTGATCTGTTAGAAATTCATTTATCTATCTGGTGGTTTCCCTCATATTCCATACATAGTGGTGGAGTTTGTGCATTAGCTTGAGGTAGCTGACTTTATAAAATACCTTGAAGCTCATAATAAGGATGCCTGTCTGTTTGTCATTTTCCATATTTGCTGTTATGTCGTCTGTGAATTTCAGCAGCTGTGTTTTACATGATCTGCCCTTGCACAAGTCATGCTGCAATAAGTAATAGAGTCTGGGCTGAGCTCGTTGGTTATTTAAACACCTCGATGTAGCAAGTGGCTTATTTAAACACCTCTTTTAGTTACCCTAAATTAAATGATTTAATGGTCTGCATTCATCAAAGGAAATGTCAACGACCATGCTACAAGAAGAGGATGTGTTTAGCTGCATTACATGTTCATGGCTGATTGCAGTGTGTTTGAGGATTTTGTAGCACACACATATGAGAGAGATGGGCCTATAGTTCTCTACCTGGTACTTTTGTCCTTTTTTTAAGGCTGGTGTCATAAGAGCTGTTCTCTAACCTCCGTCTAGGGGGCGTCCGTAGCCGAGTGGTTAGAGTCTCTGACTTGCAATCACTTGCCCCTCACCGCTGTAGGTTCGATCCCTCAGGGGCCTAGGAATCTTTATGTGAGGAAGCTATCCAGCTGGCTTGTGGAACGTCGGTGGTTCTACCCAGGTGCCCGCCCGTGCACGAAAATTGCCCGGAGGGGCACCTGGGGTCTTCCTCCACTAGTGGAAGCTGGAAAGTCGCCATATGACCTTAGCTGTTGGTGCGACTATAAAATCCAATTCAGTCTAACCTCCGTCTGAAGATGATAGTCTGTATAGGTGAGATCTGCTGTTGGTTTTATATTGTCAATACAAGCTGCTTTGTGTGAATTGAAGCTGTTTAGAAGTTTCTGCCCTTCATTTTTTTTGATGTCTTTATCTGGGACAGTAGAGAAGTCTCCTGAGCTTTTCAAAAACATTTCTCATAATTGTGGATTCCTCTAAGATGAATTTAAATTGTCAATTTAGGATGCTAGTTTTACATTATCTTTAAGTGCTGTGATGTTGCTGTTGTATGCTTATTTGTGTTTAATGTAAGTCCAAAAACCACATCATGGTGGTTCCTTTGTTTGATTCTTCTGGTGTTTGGGCCGTCTGGTTTCAGAATGATTGTCTCCTCCTGTGTATGACCAAAGTATACCTTTGTTTTCTTTGAAATAGATGCTTGGTGGTTTTAAATTTAATAGTATGCTTCTTGTCTGCTGATTTCTTCTTTTTCATATATAGCCTGTCTGGCTTTTTCATTAAAACTTTAATTTCTGTGATGATCCAAGGAAATTCATTGATATATTTTATTTTTAGCTCTACTGGCCAAGGGCCAGCAGAGCTTATGGGATGGTGTGTTGTCCGTCTTCCGTCGTCCGTCGTCCGTCGTCCGTCCGTTGTCCGTTAACTTTTCTTCAAACGACTTCTCCTCAGAAACCGCTTGGCTAATTTTGACCAAACTTCACATGGATGATCCTTAGATGAATGCTTTTTAGATTTGTTAAAATTAGGTCAGCGCTACATCCAAGATGGCTGCCATTACCATATATAGTCGAAACCTTAAAAAATCTTCTTCTCCAGAACCTCTGGACAGATTTCAACAGTTTTTCTTTTAAAATGATCGCCAACGCCTAGACTATCAAGATTGTTCAAATAAAGTCCCCGGGGTCAAAAATGGTTGTGCCCCGGGGGTACTAAGTTTGTATATTGAGGTTTTGCATGTTTTTCATATAGACATATAGGAAAAAACTTTAAAAAATCTTCTTCTCTGAAACCACAAGGCACAGAGCTCTCATGTATTACATGTAGCATCAGCTTATGGTCCTCTGCTAAGTTTGTTCCAATGGTGACCCTGGGGTCAAATTTGTCCCCGCCCCAGGGGTCACAAATTTACATAGACTTATATAGTATTTTTAAAAAAAAAAATCTTCTTCTCGGAAACTACAACAGCCGGAGGTTTGATATTTTGCATTTACTATAAGCTTATGGTCCTTTACCAAGTTTGTTCAAATGGTGACCCTCGGGTCACATTTGGCCCCGCCCCAAGGGTCACATGTTTTACATAGACATGTATAGGGAAAAACTTAAAAAATCTTCTTCTCTGAAACTGCAAGAGCCAGAGGTTTAATATTTTGCATTTGCTATAAGCTTGTGGTCCTCTACCAAGTTTGTTCAAATGGTGACCCAGGGGTCACATTTGGCCCCACCCCGGGGGTCACAGTTTTACATAGGCTTGTATAGGCAAAAATGAAAAAAAATCTTCTTCTCTGGAACCACATGGCACAGAGCTCTCATGTATTACATGTAGCATCAGCTTATGGTCCTCTACTAAGTTTGTTCAAATGCTGACCCTGGGGTCAAATTTGTCCCCGCCCCAAGGGTCACAGTTTAACATAGACTTTTATAGGATCTTTTTTTTTTAAAAATCTTCTTCTCGGAAACTACAAGAGCCAGATGTTTGATATTAAACATTTATTATAAGCTTATGGTCCTTTACCAAGTTTGTTCAAATGGTGACCCTGGTGTCACATCTTGCCCCGCCCCGGGTCACAGTTTTACATAAATGCTTGTAAAGGGAAAAACTGAAAAAAATCTTCTTCTCTGGAACTGCAACAGCTTAAGGTTTAATATCTTGCATTTGCTATAAGCTTATGGTCCTTTACAAAGTTTGTTCAAATTGTGACCCTCGGGTCACATTTGACCACGCCCCAAGGGTCACATGTTTTACATAGACATGTATAGGGAAAAACTTAAAAAATCTTCTTCTCTGAAACTGCAAGAGCCAGAGGTTTAATATTTTGCATTTGCTATAAGCTTATGGTCTTCTACCAAGTTTGTTCAAATGGTGGCCTATTGGTCATATTTGGCCCCACCCTGGGGGTCAGTTTTACTTAGGCTTGTATAGGCAAAAGCTGTTTTTATTTTTTTTTAGTTTTTAATTTGATTTATTATTTTATTTGTTTTTAATTTTTTTTTGTAATTGTTCCAATTTTTTTAATTTTTTTTTATTTTTTTTTTTTTTTTTTTTTTTTTTTTTTTTATTTTTTAATATTTTTTTTTTTTTTATTGATTTATTTAAAAAAAATTTTTTTTTTTTTTTTTCTATTTTTTTTTTTTTTTTTTTTTCCCTTTTTTTTTTTTTTTTTTTTTTTTTGATTGATTTGATTTTTTTTTGATTTTTTTTGATTTTTTCATTATCTTTTTAATTACTTGACACTTACTTTAAAATTTCTTGTCGGCGCTACTCATCCTAAATGCCTTGTTGAATTTCGACGAAACTTGGCAGGAAGCATCGGTAAGATGTCTAGTTGTGCATATCACGCTTTTGTTCCAGTTCGCTGATTTTTGACGGAGTTATGGCCCTTTGACATTTTTATTTTAAATTTCTTGTCGGCTCTACTCCTTAAACGGCTTGTTGGATTTCTACGAAATTTGGCAGGAAGCTTCAGTATGATGTCTAGTTGTGCAAAGCGCGGTATATCAATGAAATCCTGGACAATTTCGAAAACTAGCTAGATCTTGTTAGTAATAACAGAGTTATGGCCCTTGATTTGTTGAAAAATGCTATATTGTATTTTTCTTTGTTAAATCTATAGGAGAAGAGAGCTATATCTAGCTATATCTATCTAAATCTATAAGAGCTGTTTTAGCAAGTAGAGCGTCCACAGGCCCTCTTGGGCCTCTTGTTTTAATATTGCATGGCTAGTTTCTATATTTATTGTTAAGGGTCTAAGCACCAGGAACCTCTAATACTTTGTGCTCCCTGGTAAGGGTAGCACCAGGAACCTCTAATCCCTAGTAATTCCACATTAGGTGATTCCTCTGCAGACCTTGTGTTGACTAAGGTTTCTAGTTCTCTGTGTAGCTCTAAATATAATAGTCCCTCTGCCATTATGCAAGGCCCTAACAATGCTGCTCGCATTGCGTAAAGTTCTATCCCTATCAGAGCCTCACAATGGTGCAGATCTAAGAGTTATAGTCTACCTGCCATTGTGCCAAGAGGAGAATTCCTTCAATGAAACAACATTATGTCTGCACTTGGATTTCTAGTTCTTTCACCAAGGGCACTGTAGAGTGTGGGCTTGTTCACTTTCCAAAGCCCACTTTATAGATTTTGAAAGAACTCCACATGATTTTATAAGCAAGATAAATAATACCCAGATTTTACAAAATTGCTTACTTTAAATTTGTAAATATTAATATGCAGGGTATGTGCACTTTCCTGTATAATAAATATGGTTTTGATAGTATAAATGTTTCTCTAATGCTAACATAAACTCTTAGCCAACGTGAACATTAAACCCTTTGTGATTAAGAATGTGTTGATGATGTAATCAATCTTGATGGTTTGGTGACAATGGCATATAAATAACATAAATGTAGCTTCCAACAGAGGCATATGTGTCCCTGTTTTCTAAGAACAATTTCATAACCATAACAATTTGTTTTTCATCAATATCATGTAATTTAAAGGAATTTCATCAGGATTGGTAGTTTTTCAGAATCGTTTAAAACATTATTTCTGAATTAAATTGATAGAAATGAAATAAATAAGCCAAAAGAAATTACACTGAAGAAATAAATAAAAAACCCGAAGAAGGTATTTCCTAACTACGGTTATGCCTGAGGGTGTTATTTTAAACAAAGTAGCGGTAACAAATTTGTAAAGTATTGCAATGCAAATATCGCCGCTAGATTAGGCAGAGGTATTCCACATATTTAGCCCCCAAATCCTGATGGACCCTTTAAGAGATATTGCAAGTTCTTTATTAATATATATATATATATATATAGAACTGATTAATCTTTTAGATAAACTATGATATGTACTTTTAGTGTTTAATCACATTGATTTTAACTGCAATATTTATTAGCTCTTATTATGGCCCAAGGCCAGGCGATTCAGCCAGGTGAGCTTATATTTACCACCCAATGTGTCAAATATTTATCATTAGAACCTTTTGGACACTATACAGCCTTAAAATAGTAGACGTATACAGGTCCTCTTTGGCGTCCTGATTTAGTTGTTCTTATAAAATACAGATTTTGAATAGCATATTCATATTGCATCCATTGACAATGTTAAAATTAGCATCATATCTTGTTTAAGATAAAATAAATGCTGTTTTCTAGGTCAATATTGTAAATTCTGTTTAGCAATACACTCGTCATCAGTGCCCCAGATAAGCAGTGTATCCACATACTTCACTCAGTTAACCCTTAACCCGCAGGCTGATCAGGGTTTACAATGTCTGGCTGCTGATGAGTCATTTCCCCAAAACACCCCTTTGTCACATAAATGGATTGGTCTATTTCAAACAAAGAACAGTCCCATTATATATATGTAGCAGGTTAAGGGTTAAATATAGTCAGTTGCCCAAATAATTTTCCAGACATTCGTTCCAGATACACATTTTTTATTTTACTTGCTTCGATGTCGGTATCCGTTAACCTTTTATCTCACATCTCAGAAAACACTAAAACTCAATAAAACTTTATACATGTATTCACTTTCATTTCGTACAGACAAGTTTCATAACTCTGTCATGAACGTTGTAGAATTATGCCCCTTTTAACTTATTTTTCCAATAAATAAACAAGGCCTTGAAAGTCGAGCACACTCATCTGACAGCTGTTGTTTGTTTTTTCGAGTTATTTATTATTTTCAATTATTTTCAATTTGAGTGAAATACCATTACAGTTGCAAATGCTATCTAGGGCACTGAAGTCATTGCTAGACTTGACTAAATATCACGAATAACATGTATTATAAATTAAATGAATGCCACCTCCGAAAGCTATCAGCTGAAACGAGCCAAAATTCTGCGAAAAGTTAATGGACCGGAACATGACAAAATGATAACTGGACTTCATAATGATATTTCCTACTACATCAAAAACTGTTGAGATGTTCAGGAGGAGTAACCATATTGATTTGCTAGACTAGAATTAAGATATTGAGTTACCTTCGAATTAAATCTATTGACAATGTTAAAATTATTCCAATAGTAGCATAAGATATGAATTAAAAAATACTGTTTTCTTAACTAACTATAATTGTAAATTTGTGTAGTTACTAGACATGAATAAAGATGTTAAATTATGTATTCATATTAATATCAGTTGAAAATGTGAATCCAATAGCAGCAAAAGTGCTGTTTTTGTAAATTCTGTCTTATCAATATTTATTTGTGTAGTTGCTAGACTTAAAGAAACTAATCCGCCAAATAACGGCAAAATTACACTACAAAACCGTTTAACAAAACTATCCAGGTGTTCAGGTCGTATACTAATGTATATGTGCCGATTAAAAGTATAGAATTTTTCATTGGTTTTTAAAATACCCGTGATTGATTATGCCTAAAACGAATTATGAGTTGGTAACTCTTAATTCAACGTTCAAGTTTTGGGATTTGGCGTGGCTGTTTAAAGCCATTTATATTGTGTCTAGAGAAATTGGATTCTCAAAATATGTAATATATATACCTTGCAATCAGTAGGTTTAGAAACGGTGAATATATATTGTAAAATTCGGCTAATGTTGGCGGGATAGCTACTTTAAATAAAGAGGTTGAATGACATTATATATATTGAATCAATTGACAATGTTAAAATGATCCAATAACAGCATAACTTCATATGTATACAGAAAATGCTGTTTTCTTATCTCGGTATTGTAAATGTGGCCTAGCAATACATTTTCCATTGTGGCCTAGAATTTTGTTTTTGAAAAATGTTTAAATGATTCCAATAACGATATATCTTCTTGAAAAACAATGCTGTGATTTCTGAAGATTTTTATGCATATAAAAGGCATATATAGTGTTACCCCTGTCCGTGCATTTGTACCAAAAATGTTACTAAGTCAGTTTGTATATGGGCACAATATGGGCCAAGTTCATTAATTGGCCTCATCGCCATAGTAATTCCAGAGTTACGCCCCTTGGAATAGTACAACTTTATGAAATTAAAGTTGTCTGGACTCTAACTTGGGTAACTGTTATCCAAGCAGTAGTGGGGGCATCCGTGTCTTATGGACACAATTCTAGTTTCAAGTATGGTTCAAAGTATAGGTAATAATTCATGCGATGTCAGACATTGCAGTATTCGCGAACATGTGACTCGGGTCTTACAGATCTACTGAATTATTTACCAATCAATCTACACAAATTGCTGTTTTGCTATAAGGATATATTGTAAGTTCAGTCTAGGAAATATGTATTTCCATTGCTGCAAGACTAGAACAAACAATGTGGACTACAATGTAGATGTTGTTAATTTTGTCTAGTAAAATTTTTGTGTGAATTTGCTTGACTTGAACAAAATATTGAATTGCATTCATATTGCACCAATTAACAAAGTGGTGCTCATATTCAGTAGTATAATTGCTTCCAATAACGTATAAATTATAAATAAAAACAAATTTGTAGTTTTCTTAAGGCAATATTGTAAATTCTGTCTAGCAGTATTTATTTGTGTTGTTGTTAGACTGCAATAAAGTTGTTGATTACACCCATAAGGAATCAGTTGACAATGTTAAAATATCCAATAAAACATAAAATCTTATAAATACAGATATTATCTGATCTCAGTATTGTAATAATTTCAAAGCAATACACCTTGCATTGCTAGACTAGTGTAAGGATTTTGAACAGCATTCTTCTTGCATTCATTGAAAATGTTAAAATGATTTCATTAATGGGCAATACTTATATTTATATATACAAAGAAATGCTGTTTTCATACCACAGTATTATAACTTTGTATTTCAGCATATATATGTCATTGTTAGATTTGAATAAAGATTTTTAAAACATTCATATTGCTCAGTGGTAGCAATGGTGCTCATATTCAGTAGTAAAATGATTTAGTTAGCAGCATACACTGTCTAAATTATCAAACAATGGCTGAAATTATAGGTAATAATTCACGTGATGTCGGACGCTGCAGTATTCCACGAACCTGTGACTCAGGTCTAACAGATCTAGTGAATTATTTACAAACAATCTACACAAATTGCTGTTTTACAATGTTAAAATAATTCTAATAATAGCATAACTTCTTTTTAAATACAATCAAATTCTATATTATGTCTAGTAATATTTATTTATGTTGTTTCTAGACTTAAATATGTTGAATTGCATTCATATTGCAACAAATGACAATGTTAAAATAATTCTAATATATTCATATATTTTTATAAATTGAAAAAAAATGTTGTGTTTTCTTCAGTTATAATTAATAATAATTATGCCAAGCAATGTTTATTTGTGTTGTTGCTAGTTTTGAGTAAAGGGATTGAATAACATTCATATTTTATCAATTAAAAAGACACGACACTGCAGTATTTTGTGAACCTGTGACTCAAGTCTTACAGTTCTAGTGAATTGTTACCAATCTACATAAATTGCTGTTTTGCTTTAAAGACATTATTGTACCTTCATTCTAGGAAATATGTATTTCCATTTTTGAAAGACTAGAACAAACAATTTAGACTTCATTCGTAGACTAGTTGACACATTAAAATGATGAGGTATGATTTGTTGTAAATACAAAATAATACTCTTTTTAAGAAGACGGTATTGAAAATGCTGTCTTGCAATATTTATTTGTGTTATTGCTGGACTAGAATAGAGCTTTCGAATAACTTAGATATTGCTTCGATTTAAAATGTTAAAATTATTCTAATAATAGCATAACTTTTTATGCCCCTGCTATTCGAAGAATTGTGTAAGGGCATATAGTATTACCCCTGTCCGTCCATCTATTCTTACGTCAGTCAGTGTGTCCGTATCGTAAATATTGTTCGGACTTAACTTTGATAATTACCCAATCTTCTCTAAACTTGGTCAAATTGTATATGGGCACAATGTCTTTGCCAGGTAACCAATTAATGTCAGAAAGGTAATAACTTTATTAAAATGTGACGCAATAGTGGGGCCATCCATGTCCTATCGCTCAAATTATAGGTAATAATTCATGCGATGTAAGACACTGCAGTATTCGCGATCCTGTGACTCGGGTCTTACAGATCTAGTGAATTATTTACCAAACAATCTACACAAATTGCTGTTTTGCTATAAAGACATATTGTAAGTTCAGTCTAGGAAATATGTATTTGTATCCAATAATGGCATTAATATATATATGGAAAGAAAACAAAATGCAGTTTTCTTCAGTCTGTATTAGTAATATTTATTTGTGTTGTTGTTAGATGTTGAATTGCATTCTTATTTCAACAATTGACAATGTTAAAGTGATTCTAATAGCATAACTTCTTATAAATACAGGCAAATGCTGTTTTATGTGTAGTATTTTTTGTGTTGTTGCTAGACTTAAATATATTGAATTGTATTCTTATTACATCAATTGAGAATGTTAAAATGATTCTAAAATATCAGCATATCTTCCATTCTACTATAGAATTTGCAGCAATTATGTAGTTCTGCAGATAAGAAAGTTCTAGGCTCATTCTTCATGTTTTATCTTGATGTAAATGGAGGAAGAGCCTAGCGTCATACAACCTTTCATGTGTTGGTGCTCCTTAAACCCAATTCATTTCAATCAGCAAATCTTCTTATAAATTGAAGAAAAAAAATGCTGTTTTCATATGTTGTAAATTCTGTCTTGCAATATTTATTTGTGTTATTGCTGGACTAGAATAAAGGTTTTGAATTACATAGATTTTGCATCAATTTAAAATGTTAAAATTATTCTAATAATAGCATAACTTTTAACGCCCCTGCTATTCGAAGAATTGTTTAAGGGCATATAGTATTACCCCTGTCCGTCCATCAATTCTTACGTCAGTCAGTGTGTCCGTATCGTAAATGTTGTTCGGACTTAACTTTGATAATTACCCAATCTTTTCTAAACTTGGTCAAATCGTATATGGGCACAATGTCTTTGCCAGGTAACCAATTAATGTCAGAAAGGTAATAGCCTTATTAAAATGTGATGCAATAGCGGGGCCATCCATGTCCTATCGCTCAAATTATAGGTAATAATTCATGCGATGTAAGACACTGCAGTATTCGCGATCCTGTGACTCAGGTCTTACAGATCTATTGAATTATTTACCAAACAATCTACACAAATTGCTGTTTTGCTATAAAGACATATTGTAAGTTCAGTCTAGGAAATATGTATTTGTATCCAATAATGGCATTCATATGTATATGGAAAGAAAACAAAATGCAGTTTTCTTCAGTCTGTATTGTAAATCCAGTCAAGTTATATTTATTTGTGTTGTTGCTAGACTTGAATATATTGAATTGCATTCTTATTGCAACAACTGACAATGTTAAAGTGATTCTAATGGGATAACTTCTTATAAATACAGGCAAACACTGTTTTATGTGTAGTAGTTTTTGTGTTGTTGCTAGACTTAGATATGTTGAATTGTATTCTTATTACATCAATTGAGAATGTTAAAATGATTCTAAAATATCATCATATCTTCCATTCTACTATAGAATTTGCAGCAATTCTGTAGTTCTGCAGATAAAAAAGTTCTAGGTCCATTCTCCATGTTTTATCTTGATGTAAATGGAGGAAGAGCCTAGCGCCATACAAGCTGTGTTGGTGCTCCTTAAAACCCAATTCAATTCAATCAGCAAATCTTCTTATAAATTGAAAAAATATATGCTGCTTTCGTATGTTGTAAATTCTGTCTTGCAATATTTATTTGTGTTATTGCTGGACTAGAATAAAGGTTTTGAATTACATAGATATTGCATCAATTTAAAATGTTAAAATTATTCTATTAATAGCATAACTTTTTACGCCCCTGCTATTCGAAGAATTGTGTAAGGGCAAATAGTATTACCCCTGTCTGTCTATCTATTCTTGTGTCCGTCCATGTGTCCGTATTGTAAATGTTGTCTGGACTTAACTTTGATAATTGTTATCCAATCTTCTCTAAACTTGGTCAAATTGTATATGGGCACAATGTCTTGGCCAGGTAACCAATTAATGTCAGAAAGTTAATATCCTTATTAAAATGTGAAGCAATAGCAGGGACATCCATGTCCTATGGCTCAAATTATAGGTAATAATTCATGCAATGGCACTGCAGAATTCGCGAACATGTGACTCGGGTCTTACAGATCTACTGAATTATTTACCAACTAATCTACACAAATTGCTGTTTTTCTCTAAGGATATTTTGTAAGAATATGTATTTCCATTGTTGCAAGACTAGAACAAACAATGTGGACTACATTCATATAACATTTATCGACACATGTTAAAATGATTCCAATAATGGCATTAATATGTATATGGAAAGAAAACAAAATGCAGTTTTCTTCAGTTAATATTGTAAATTCTGTCAAGTAACATTTATTTGTGTTGTTGCTAGACTTGAATAAAGATGTTGAATTGCATTCCTTTTGCAAAAATTGACAATGTTAAAATAATTCTAATAATAGCATAACTTCTTATAAATACAGGCAAATGCTGTTTTATGTCTAGTAATATTTGTGTTGTTGCTAGACTTAAATATGTTGAATAGCATTCTTATTACATCAATTGAGAATCTTAAATTGATTTTAATATCAGCATATCTTCCATTCTACTATAGAATATGCAGCAATTCTGCAGATCTGCAGATAAGAAAGTTCTAGGCCCATTCTCCATGTTTTATCTTGATGTAAATTGAGGAAGAGCCTGGCACCATATAATCTTTCATGTGTTGGTGCTCCTTAAAACCCAGTTCAATTCAATCAGCAAATCTTCTTATCAATTGAAAAAAAATATGCTGTTTTCTTATGTTGTAAATTCTGTCTTGCAATATTTATTTGTGTTATTGCTGGACTAGAATAAAGGTTTTGAATTACATAGATACTGCATCAATTTAAAATGTTAAAATTATTCTAATAATAGCATAACTGTTTATGCCCCTGCTTTTCGAAGAATTGTTTAAGGGCATATAGTATTACCCCTGTCCATCCATTTATTCTTGTGTCCGTGCGTGTGTCCATATCGTAAATGTTGTTCAGGCTTAACTTTGATAATTACCCAATCTTCTATAAACTTGGTCAAATTGTATATGGGCACAATGTCTTGGCCAGGTAACCAATTAATGTCAGAATGGTAATAGCCTTATTAAAATGTGACGCAATAGCGGGGCCATCCATGTCCTATGGCTCAAATTATAGGTAATAATTCATGCGATGTAAGACACTGCAGTATTCGCGATCCTGTGACTCGGGTCTTACAGATCTAGTGAATTAATCACCAAACAATCTACACAAATTGCTGTTTTGCTATAAAGATATTTTGTAAGTTTAGTCTAGGAAATATGTATTTGTACCCAATAATGGCATTAATATGTATATGGAAAGAAAACAAAATGCAGTTTTCTTCAGTCTGTATTGTAAATTCTGTCAAGTCATATTTATTTGTGTTGTTGCTAGACTTGAATAAAGATGTTGAATTGCATTCTTATTGCAACAATTGACAATGTTATAGTGATTCTAATAGCATAACTTCTTATAAATACAGGCAAATGCTGTTTTATGTGTAGTAATTGTTGTGTTGTTGCTAGACTTAAATATATTGAATTGTATTCTTATTACATCAATTGAGAATGTTAAAATGATTCTAAAATATCAGCATATCTTCCGTTCTACTATAGAATTTGCAGCAATTCTGTAGTTCTGCAGATAAAAAAGTTCTAGGTCCATTCTCCATGTTTTATCTTGATGTAAATGGAGGAAGAGCCTAGTGCCATAAAACCTTTCATGTGTTGGTGCTCCTTAAAACCCAATTCAATTCGATCACTAAATCTTCTTATAAATTGAAAAAATATATGCTGCTTTCGTATGTTGTAAATTCTGTCTTGCAATATTTATTTGTGTTATTGCTGGACTAGAATAAATTTTTCGAATAACATAGATATTGGATCAATTTATAATGTTAAAATTATTGTAATAATAGCATAACTTTTTACGCCCCTGCTATTCGAAGAATTGTGTAAGGGCATATAGTATTACCCCTGTTCGTCCATCTATTCTTGTGTCCGTCCGTGTGTCCATATTGTAAATGTTGTCTGGACTTAACTTTGATAATTGCTATCCAATCTTCTCTAAACATGGTCAAATTGTATATGGGCACAATGTCTTGGCCAGGTAACCAATTAATGTCAGAAAGGCAATAGCCTTATTAAAATGTGAAGCAATGGCGGGGACATCCATGTCCTATGGCTCAAAGTATAGGTAATAATTCATGCGATGTCAGACACTGCAGTATTCACGAACATGTGACTCAGGTCTTACAGATCTAGTGAATTATTTACCAACCAATCTACACAAATTGCTGTTTTGCTCTAAGGATATTTTGTAAGAATATGTATTTCCATTGTTGCAAGACTAGAACAAACAATGTGGACTACATTCATATAAAATTTATCAACACATGTTAAAATGATTCCAATAATGGCATTAATATGTATATGGCAAGAAAACAAAATGCAGTTTTCTTCAGTCAATATTGTAAATTCTGTCAAGTAACATTTATTTGTGTTGTTGCTAGACTTGAATAAAGACGTTGAATTGCATTCTTATTGCAACAGTTGACAATGTTAAAATAATTCTAATAATAGCATAACTCCTTATAAATACAGGCAAATGCTGTTTTATGTCTAGTAATATTTGTGTTGTTGCTAGACTTAAATATGTTGAATTGCATTCTTATTACATCAATTGAGAATCTTAAAACGATTTTAATGTCAGCATATCTTCCATTCTACTATAGAATATGCAGCAATTCTGCAGATCTGCAGATAAGAAAGTTCTAGGCCCATTCTCCATGTTTTATCTTGATGTAAATGGAGGAAGAGCCTGGCACTATATATCTTTTCATGTATTGGTGTTCCTTAAAACCCAGTTCAATTCAATCAGCAAATCTTCTTATAAATTGAAAAAAAAAATGCTGTTTTCTTATGTTGTAAATTCTGTCTTGCAATATTTATTTGTGTTATTGCTGGACTAGAATAAAGGTTTTGAATTACATAGAAATTGCATCAATTTAAAATGTTAAAATTATTCTAATAATAGCATAACTTTTTACGCCCCTACGATTCGAAGAATTTTGTAAGGGCATATAGTATTACCCCTGTCCGTCCATCTATTCTTACGTCAGTCAGTGTGTCCGTATCGTAAATGTTGTTCGGACTTAACTTTGATAACTGTTATCCAATCTTCTCTAAACTTGGTCAAATCGTATATGGGCACAATGTCTTGGCCAGGTAACCAATTAATGTCAGAAAGGCAATAGCCTTATTAAAATGTGAAGCAATAGCGGGGACATCCATGTCCTATGGCTCAAATTATAGGTAATAATTCATGCGATGTCAGACACTGCAGTATTCACGAACCAGTGACTCCGGTCTTACAGATCTAGTGAATTATTTACCAAACAATCTACACAAATTGCTGTTTTGCTATAAAGACATATTGTAAGTTCAGCCTAGGAAATAAGTATTTCCATTGTTGCAAGACTAGAACAAACAATGTGGACTACACTTATATAACATTTATTGACACATGTTAAAATGATTCCAATAATGGCATTAACATGTATATATGGAAAGAAAACAAAATGCAGTTTTCTTCAGTCAATATTGTAAATTCTGTAAGTAATATTTATTTTGTGTTGTTGCTAGACTTGTATAAAGATGTTGAATTGGATTCTTATTGCAACAATTGACAATGTTAAAATAATTCTAATAATAGCATAACTTCTTTTAAATACAATGAAATGCTATATTGGCGCATTTGTTCAAAGAAAGGTTAAATTAACTGAGCGTTAAGTCAAAATTTCAAATCTCACTGAATTTCTGATCAACAAATATTTCTACCAGAAATTGAGCATTTGAAAGCATTATGTTATTAAGGAAGAAATGCAAATTAAAAACGTTTAATAGTAAAAAACATATTTTTATGAAAAAATATATTTTGAAAGTTTACACTAACCAAGGATAAGCTAGCCAATCTTTGAACAACTTTGCCCATTATGTTTAGTAATATTTATTTTTGTTGTTGATAGACTTAAATATGTTGAATTGCATATTGCATCAATTGGCAATTCTAAAATGATTCTATTATCAGTATAGCTCATGTAAATTGCAACAAAAAAGTGCTGTTTTCTTCAGTTATGTTGTAAAGTCTGTCTAGCAGTATTTATTTGTACTGTTGCTAGACTTGAATAAAGATTTAATAACATTCATATTGCATGAATTGAAACTGTAAAAATGATTAATAACAGCTTGACTTTATATAAATAAAAACAATGGCTCAAATTATAGGTAATAATTCATGTGATGTCAGATGCTGCAGTGTTCCGCATACCTGTGACTCAGGTCTTACAGATCTAGTGAATTATTTACCAAACCCTACACAAGTTGCTTTTGTTTCATATAGACATACTGTAAATCTAAGAAATATGTTGCCACGCTAGAACAATGTGGACTACAGTCATATAACATTTATATGGCTCAGTCGCGATGATAGTAATAAATGAAAATGGTCGTAATGATTTCGGAGAAACAGTTACTTACACGGTACCTATACAAAAGTACAGGTATATAATGTCGGACATCGTCTTGAGTGGTTTACACAGTATAAGACATCACTGAGATTTAGCCCTGATTTATTCTATTGACACATGTTAAAATGATTAATAAAATGAAAAAATGCAGTTTCGTATGTCGGTATTGTCAATTCTGTTAAATAATATTTAGTTATGTTGTTACTAGACTTTAATAAGATGCTGAACTGCATTCATATTGCAACAATTGACAATGTTAAAATAATTTTAATAATAGCATAACTTCTTATAAATACAATCAAATGCTGTTATGTCTAGTAAAAGTTATGTCTAATACTATTTATTAGTGTTGCTAGACTCAAATATGTTGAATTGCATTCTTATTGCATCATCTGACAATGTTATAATGTTTTTAATGTCAGCATATCTTATGATAAGTTGAAATGAAATGCTGTTTTTTTTTCCGCTTTGTTGTAATTTCTGTCTTGACACGTGTTAAAATGATTTCAGTACAATTTCTTATAAATACAATACTGTCTTTTGTAAGTATTGTAAATTCTGTCTGGTAATATTTATTTGTGTTGTTGCTAGACTTGAATAAAGGTTTTGAATAACATTCATATTGCATCAATTAAAAATGTTAAAATGATTCTAATAAAAGCATAAGGGCATATAGTGTTACACCTGTCCGTCCATCTATTCTTGCGTCAGTCAGTGTGTCTGTATCATAAATGTTGTCTGGACTTAACTTTGATAATTGTTATCCAATCTTTTCTAAACTTGGTCAAATTGTATATGGGCACAGTATCTTGGCCGGGTATCCAATTAATGTCAAAAAGGTAATAGCCTGATTAAAATGTGAAGCAATAGCGTGGGCATCCATGTCCTAGGTAATAATTCATGCGATGTCAGACACTGCAGTATTCCACGTACCTGTGACTCGGGTCTTACAGATCTAGTGAATTATTTACCAAACAATCTACACAAACTGCTGTTTTGCTATAAAGACATATTGTAAGTTCAGTCTAGGAAATATGTATTTCCATTGTTGCAAGACTAAAACAAACAATGTGGACTACACTTATATAACATTTATTGACACATGTTAAAATGATTCCAATAATGGCATTTCTATTGATATAAAACGAAAAAATGCAATTTCTTACATCAGTATTTTCAATTCTGTCGATTAATATTTATTTATGTTGTTGCTAGACATTAATAAGATGTTGAATGCATTCATTTTGCAACAATTGACAATTAAAATAATTCTAATAATAGCATAACTTCTTACAAATACAATCAAATGCTCTTTTATGTGTTGGTGCGCCTTAAAACCCCAATTCAATTCAATTCAAGTCTAGTAAAAGGTATGTCTAGTAATATTTATTAGTGTTGCTAGACTTAAATATGTTAAATTGCATTCTTATTGCATCAACTGACAATGTTAAAATGATTCTAATGTCAGCATATCTTATAATAAATTGAAACACAATGCTGAGTTTTCTTCCGTTTTGTTGTAATTTCTGTCTTGACACGTGTTAAAATGATTCCAGTAGAAGTTAAATTTCTTATAAATACAATACTGTCTTTTTTAGTATTGTAAATTCTGTCTGGCAACATTTATGTGTTGTTGCTGGACTTTAAAGATTTTGAATAACATGAAATGATTCTAATAAAAGCATAACTTTTTATCCCCCTGCCATTCGAAGTATGGTGGAAGGGCATATAGTGTTAACCCTATCCGAGTGTCTGTGTCAAAAATGTTGTCCAGACTCTGACTTTGGTAATTGTTATCCAGTTTTCTCTTAACCTAGTCAAATTGTATATGGGCACAGTGTCTCAGCCAGGTTTTATAATCACACCATAGCCTCAGTAATTCCAGAATTATGCCCCTTGGAATAGTAAAAATTCACAAAATGTCCAGACTATTACTTGGGTAATTGTTATCCAATCTTCTCCAAACTTGATCAAATTGTATATGGGCACAATGTCTTGGCCAGGTTTCCAAACTTGGTCAAATTGTATATGAGCTCAATGTCTCAACCAAGTTTGATAATCTGACCTGTCGCCACATTAATTCCAGATTTATGCCCATTGGAAAAGTAAAAAAAGACACAAAAAAAAAATCAGAAAGGTAATTTCCTTATTAATATGTGAAGCAATATCAGGGGCATCCTTGTCCTATGGACACACTTCTAGTCATAAATTAAAAACAATGGCTGAGATTATAGGTAATAATTCATACGATGTCAGATGCTGCAGTATTACGTGAACCTCAGTCAGGTCTTACAAATCTAGTGAATTGTTACCAAACAATCTACACAAATTGCTGTTTTGCTATAAAAACATTAGTGTAAGTTTAGTCTAGGAAATGTGTATTTCCACTGTTTCAAGACTAGAATAATTTAGACTTCATTCATTTAGCATTACTTAACACATGTTAAAATGATTCCATTAACAGCATTACCTTTTATAAAAATGAAGAGAAAAAAAGAAATGCAGTTTTCCTCAGTCAATATTGTAAATTCTGTCGAGCAATATTAATTGGTGTTATTCCTAGACTTGAATAAAGATTTTGAGTTGCATCACATGTCAATGTTAAAATGATTCCAGTAACAGTAAAGCTTCTTATAATTTACTAATATAAAAGAATGTCGTTTTTCTAAAATCAGTTTTGTAAATTCTGTCTAGCAATATTTGTGTTGTTCCGAAACTTAAATAACATTTATACTGTATGAATTGAATATGAAATAACATTTATACTGTATGAATTGAACATGAAATAACATTTATACTGTATGAATTGAACATGAAATAACATTTATACTGTATGAATTGAACATGAAATAACATTTATACTGTATGAATTGAACATGAAATAACAGTATGAATTGAACATGAAATAACATTTATACTGTATGAATTGAACATGAAATAACATTTATACTGTATGAATTGAACATGAAATAACAGTATGAACATTACTGTATGAATTGAACATGAAATAACAGTATGAACATTTATACTCTATGAATTGAACATGAAATAACATTTATACTGTATGAATTGAACATGTTAGCCCTTAACCTGCTACATATATTTAATGGAATGTTCTTTCTTTGAAAGTAAGACCATCCATTTATGTGACAAAGGGGTGTTTTGGGGGAAATGACTGATCAGCAGCCAGACATTGTAAACACTGCTGATCTGGGTTTACAATGGACGCAAAGGCTATTTAATAACAGTCATGATTAGCGGGTTAAGGGTTAAAATGATTCCAATAATATATCATACATATTAATTACAAAGATTGCTAAAGACAATATAATTGTAAGTTCAGTTGGGCATTATTGATGTTTATTGTTGCTAGACTAGGACACAGATTTTGATCTGCATTTATATAGCATTAACAGACACTGTTTAAATGATTCCAATAGAAGCATTACTTTTTATAAATACACCAAAATGCTAATTTGTTTTTCTTCTCAATTTTGTAAATTTTGCTTAGCAATACATCTTCAGCTCGACAGCAATGTTCAAAGAATAAGAGAGCTGATGTAATGGAGTTTATGTGCATCATTAACATGTAAAATATTGGGGATAGGGGTTGAGGTGGAATCTGTTTTCTTTTAGAGCAAGCACTGCCCGAGCATATTATTGTTCTAACTAAACTTGTGTAACATAGCAGATAATACAATTTATTATGCCCTGCACCATGATAGTGGATTGGCATTTAAATAAATATGAAAAGTGGTCCCTTGGAAGCAATAAACACAAACAAGAGAGATAAGTAGCAGACTCAGTTTTATTGTCTCTGAGAGTAGTAATATAAGGTTCAAATACCTCTTCTGGCCACTAGCATATGCTTCAGCAGTATTCTATCTTAAAGACACAAAGATTTGGCCCAAAGGACCAGTAAGTGAACAGCTGCTGATTTGTAGTCGGGGCAACATTTT
The DNA here is from genome assembly GCA_037043455.1 of Cyrtodaria siliqua. Taxonomy (NCBI): domain Eukaryota; kingdom Metazoa; phylum Mollusca; class Bivalvia; order Adapedonta; family Hiatellidae; genus Cyrtodaria; species Cyrtodaria siliqua. The sequence goes on from JAWPHD010004721.1 coordinate 115,464, forward strand.
ACAACTGCCACAGAGCACTAAACAAGTTCTCTAAAGGTCATTCACATCTTTTACATGTCTTTTTATAACTGCCATCAGCATTACCTTGTCCTACTCTCCATTTATGTTCTTCTTTAGGGTGGTGGGAGGTATACAGTACTGGTTGTACACAGGAAATGTTTGTGGTATGTCTCCACTACTAAATATCGACTGTCATATGTAGCCTAAAATGTGCTGAAAATGACTTAAAACACCATTCAAACAACCAACCAACCGTTTTTTACCTCACACCTCTGTTAAGATTTCTCTTTAGGTCTGTTTTAAATCATTCCTGCGCTCCACAGATACATCTATGCAACTTCTACATGATAACATGATTGACCTTGACCTTCTTTTACACCAATGATTCTAGCTACATTTTGCATTAGATTGACAAACTTTTTAATTACATCATTCTCCCAGCAGCTCTTGGATAGAGTTATGACCTCCATCCGTTCTCGATGAGGTATCCTTCTTTGACTTTTTATGTGTAAAATCTTTGCTTCATTGTGAAGGTCATTCGCTTCTTATATGCCTGTAGTAATAATTCACGTGATGTCAGACGCTGCAGTATTCTGCAAATGTGACTGAAGTCCTACAGAACTAGTGAATAATTACCACACAATCTACATAAATTGCTCTTTTGCAATCAAGACATTATTGCCTGAAGGTCATTCACTTCTTATATGTCTATAGTAAGGCCCATTTCTCGTCCACTCTAATAGTACTTCATGCATGGAACGATTGCTCATCTCATCAAGACTGTGCAGAGCCCAACACCAATGTCAGTATCTTCAAGGCCAAGGTCACTCTGAAGGCCATTCATTTCTGATATGTCTATAGTAAGCCCCATTTCTCATCTGCTCTAATAGTACTTCATGCATGGAGGGATTGCTGAACTCATCAAGACTGTGCAAAGCCCAACACCCATGTCAGTATCTTCAAGGTCAAGGTCTCTCTGAAGGCCATACTCTTCTTGTAAGCCTATAGTCCCATTTTGTGTCCAATTTTCAACACTTGCATGCATGCAGGGATTTGAAAATAATATGGCACATAATTATACTCATCTCGCCCGGACGATATGTGGAACCCAACACCATGTCAGTATTTTAAAAACAGTAGCTCTTCTGATTAATTGAAAAAAGCTGTGTTTTCTTTAGTTATATTGTAAATCCTTCAATTTTTTTTGCTAGATTTGTGTATTAGTTTCATGCCTCCTCCACCGAATGTCATGTCCAGTCGTCGGTCCATCTTGACAAGTTTGTGTGTCTATCTCCTCCCACACATTTCAACTAATTGTTTCGAAACTTTACACGATGTTTACCTATGATGTCAAGATGTGTATATCGATTCAGCGTCAAAATCGACCTTGTTTTACCAGAATTATGAACCCTTTTTTTCTTTAAATTTTATGTTTTCCACTGATTGTTTTCATTGGGGCATGGACACATTTGAAGTTTTGAATAACATTAATATTTGCTCTAATTGACGGTGGTAAAATGATTCCAATAACAGCATACCCTCTTATAAACTATCACACAATGGTTCTAATTACATATAGTGATAATTCACATGATGTCAGATGCTTCAGTATTCCACGATCATGTGATTCAGGTCCTAAAGATCTAGTGAATAATTACCACTCAATTGACAAAAATTGCTGTTTTGCTATCGAGACATTATTGTAAGTTCTCTGAAGGTCATTTACTTCTTATATGCCTATAGTAAGGCCCATTTCTTGTCTGCTCTAAAAAGTACTTCGTGCATGGAAGGATTGCTCATCTCATCAAGACTGTGCAGAGCCGAACACCCATGTCAGTATCTTCAAGGTCAAGGTCACTCTGAAGGCCATTCACCTCATATGGTTATAGTAAGGCCAATTTCGTGTGCACTTCATAACTCTTGCATGCATGAAGGGATTTCATAATAACTCTGCACATTTATTCTTCTCATCAAGATGATGTGCAAAACTTGACAACCATGGCAGTATCTTCAAGGTCAAGGTCACTTTGAAGACCATTCACTAATTGCCTAACCGAAAACACCATTGTCATTATCTTTCAATGACAGCATACCCTCTGTTACACTAAAAAAACAATATCTTGAATTATATAATTCTAATTCACTAAATGTCAGATGCTGCAGTATTCCATGAAACAATCTGAATAAATGGCTGTTTTGCTATCGAGACATTATTGTAAGTTCAGTCTATATCTTAAATGTCAATAATAAGGCTCTTGTTTTGCACCCGCTGCAGAACTTTTGCATCCATGGAAGGATTTCAGAATAGCCTAGCACATTTACTCATCTCACCAAAACAATGAGCCAGATCCAACCCCATGTCATTATCTTCAAGGTCAATGTCTTTCTAAAGGTCATTCACTTTTATGTATGGTAAAGTCATTTTCATGACCACTTAACTTTTGCATGCATGGATGATTGCAAAATAACTAGGCCCATTTATTCATCTATAGTAAGGCCCGTTTTGTGCCCACTCCAGAACTCTTGTATCCATAGAAGTATTTTGAAATAGTTTGGCACATTTACTCATCTCATCAGGATAATATGCAGAACCTATCACACATGTCAGTATTTTATTCTGATCAATTGAAAAAAAAAGCTGTTTGCTTTACTTATTTTGTAAATTCTGTCTAGCAATATTTTTAATGGTGTTACTAGACTTGAATCAAGATTTTGAATAACATTTATATTGCTCCATTTGGCAATGTTAAAAAACAATGGCTCTAATTATATCGTAATAATTCAAGCGATGTCAGATGCTGCAGTATTCCACGAACATATGACTCAGGTCCTACAGATCTAGTGAATAATTACCACACACTTGACACAAATTGCTGTTTTACTATCGAGACATTATTGTAAGTTCTCCGAAGGTCGTTCACTTCTTATATGTCTATATAAGAGCTATTTCTCATCTTGTACTGCATGAATTGAGGTATTACTAATCTCATCAAGACAATGTGCAGAACTCAACACCCATGTCAGTATCTTCAATGTTAAGGTCACCCTGAAGGTCATTCAGTTCCTATATGTCTATAGTACGGCCCATTTCTCATCTGCTCTAATAGTACTTCATACCTGGAGAGATTGCTCATCTCATCAAGACTGTGCAGAGCCAAACACCTATGTCAGTATCTTCAAGGTCAAGGTTACCCTGAAGGTCATTCACTTCTTATATGTCTATGGTAAGGCTTATTTATCGTCTGCTCTAATAGTACTTCATGCATGGAGGGATTGATCATATCATCAAGACTGCAGAACCTAACACCCATGTCGGTATCTTCAAGGTCAAGGTCACTCTGAAGGCCATTCACTTCTTATATGTGTATATATAACTATATACAACTAGGCACATTTACTCATCAAGACATTATGTGCCTAACTGAACACCATTGTCAGTATTTTCAAGGTGGAGGTCACTCTGCAGGCCCATTTCTTTTCCCTTTTCACAACTCGTGCATGCATTAAGGGATTTCAAAATAACTATGCACATTTATTGATCTCATGTCAGTATCTTCAAGGTCAAGGTCACACTGCAGGCAATTTACTTCTGATGTTGTCTCCTCTTCATAATTGTTGCATATATTGAGGGATTTCAAAATAACAAGTCATATTTTCTTATCTAATCAAGACAATGTGCCAAATCCAACCCCATGTTGTTATCTTCAAAGACAAAATCACCCTGAAAGTATTCACTTCTTATATGTCTATAGTAGGGTGCATATCATGTTTACTTAATAACTCTCGCATGCATTGAGGGATTTTGAAATAATTGTGCACATTTGCTCATCTCATCCAGACAATGTGCAGAACCCAACACTCATGTCAGTATCTTCAAATTCAACGTCACTCTGAAGGCCATAATCACTTCTTTTAGGCCTATTGTAAGGTCCACATTTCGTGACCACTTAATAACTCTTACATGCATGGAGGAATTGAAAAATAACTAGGCACATTTATTAATATCATCAAGACAATGTATAGAATTTGACCCCCATGTCCGTTTTATCTCTTCGCTTCTGATATGCCTACAGTAAGGCCCGTTTCTTGCCCTCTTCATTACTCTTGTATGCATAGACGGAAATGAACATATTTTGGCATATTTACAGCTCTGACGAAGGCAATGTGCAGAACTCAACACTCATATCAGTATCTTTAAAGCCAAGGTCACTCTGAAGGCCATTCTTTTCTTGTATGCCTATTGTAAGGCCGGGCCATTTTGTGTCCAATTTGTAACACTTGCATGTATGGAGGGATTTGAAAATAACTTGGCACATTTACTCACTTCATCAAGACGATGTGCAGAACTCAGCATTCATGTCAATATATTTACGGTCGAGTTCACTTTAAAGGTCATTCATTTCTTATATACCTATAGTAAGGCTCATTTTGTGCCCGATTTACAACACTTGGCTGCATGGAGTGATCTGAACTTGGCACATGTACTCATCTCATCAGGATGATATGCAGAACCCAGCACCCATGTCAATATTTTTGTGTTGTTGCTATACTTGAATCAAGATTTTGAATAACATTAATATTGCTCCAGTTGACAATGTTAAAATAATTTCAATAACAGCATACCCTCTTCTAAACTATTAAAGAATGGCTCTAATTATATGGTATAATTCACGCAATGTCAGACACTAGTATTCCATGAACATGGGACGCAAGTCCTAGTCTTGAGACATTGTAAGTTCTCTAAGGCCATTCACTTCTTAAATGTCTATAGTAAGGCCCATGTTGTGCCTGCACCAGAACGCATGCATCCATGGAAGGAGTTCAAAGTAATTTTTTCAAATAACTTACTCATCTTATTAGCATGACCTGCAGACTCCAACACGGGTCTGTATCTTCAAGTTCATGAATGTCATATTCTTCTTATTATACAATAAGACCAATTTTTAAATGGTCAAATGCTATATTATATTTTCCTTTGTTAAATCTGTAGTTACTTCATTTTTTATCTGATCTTTACCATATTTGTTTAGAATGTTAATATACCCCACTCCGCCACCCCCCTATCCCCCCATTTTTATGAAATTTCATTCAAAGAAGAAAGTGGGACAAATTAAAAAATGCCCATGCCAGACTAGACACAGCAGACTTATTGCCGATGATTACCAGGTGAATAAGAGCTTTTTTAGCCAGTAGAGCCCTCTTGGGCCTCTTGTTTTTAATAGAATGGCATTTTGTCTTTAAATGTCATCTCAGCAAACGGCAAACTTGATTGTTTTTAGTTACTAAAATGTTTACAAACATTCATTTAAGCATCATTGACCTTTTTATTTTTAAGTCCAGGCCCCGTTAGGCGAGACATATGAATCCACGGATTTCTTGTAATAAAATGATGCTACATTATTATTTTTATCAGATCTTCAAACATGGTGAAAAGATATTAGCTGTTTATTTTAAAAAGATATGTTTTCTTTTGTAGATGAATCTGCAGAAATGAGATGGAGAACAAACACCTCTGCTAGTAGGCATTAGATGGAGTGAACTTCAATTTAATTAACATTTACACACTCTTTAATGTATTATGCACCAAATAGTGGTCATCTCAACTTTGGGATTTTGTTCAAGCAAGTTTTTTGAAAATCTTGGCAATGACCTTCATTATAAAATCATTAATGGCCTTGGTCACAATATCCTTCATGCGTCTGAATGCATTTAATGTTTCAGTTCCTAAGACATTTCATATATTTTCATTATTCAATTTTTTTATTTATGGATATTAACTAAACTACATATTCCTTCTAGAAGTAACTTAGGTCTATAAATTGACTTTCCTAGATGAAGCCACAGATGTTTTTATGGTGCTCGATTGGTTCTCCTACCAGACGTTAGATGGCGAATGAACCCAGCTGATTTGAATAGCAAAGATACCTCCAGAATTTTATGCCGAACCTCAGAGGTTAGGAGCTTTTCTTGGAAACTATATCAATGTAAATTGTGGTATAGGTGAGGCAGATGGTATGATGTTATTGATTTTAAAAACGTATATGACAAACAAATTATTCTTATATCTATATACACGTCAAAAACTTTTTTCGGACTTTTAAAGAACATTTCATCAAGTAGCTTTAGTAAAAACCTGGACACATTGACCTGACTGAATGTTTTGAATTTTTTAATGTGTTTTAAGCTCTGTTTCTGTAACACTATTTGCTTCAACATACTTCACATTGAAAGATTCAATTTAAGTTAAACATTCTTTTAATAAGTCATCATGCTCAATCTTGACCTTCATTCCAGATGAGCTTATATCCACAGTCAGCGATCATTTACTTTTTTGCTGTTAAAACTTAGTATTATATTGATCTTTACCAAACTTTATCAGAGTCTTTATATCAATGAAAAGACAGTTTAACCAATATCGGAGTTATGGCTCCTGTTTTACTGAAAAATTCGATACTTTGCCTTGTTAACTGTATGTGCCCATAGGCACGTATGATGACATGGCATTGTGTTTTGTCCATCCATCTTTTTTGTGTGTTTATGTGTGTGATTGAAACAGGGAACATCTGTTGCAGGGTAAATGTCTATTACACAATAAAAACGCTTTTCCATATATCCTAATGGTTTATGAGTTGTAACTAAATGTAAAAACTGCAGTCCTAATCAGTCTTTCTCCTAGGTTGCTTTAATGTTTGAGCAATGCAATTCTGATGAAATTGCACTAATCAAAGAAAACTAAATTAGGTCAGCGTGACATTCAAGATGACCACCATTACTAAAAATGGTCAAAACGTTAAAAGTGTAGATTTCAACAGTCCTTGCTCGAAAGTGATTGCTAGATTTATTTATCTTACCCGAAGGAGTTTGTTACCAGTGACCAATAATTCTAACTTTAATTTTGGCAAAGTTGTGCCCCTTTTCATAAAACTTTAACCTACAACCTAACTTTGCTCATAACTTGGCAAAATATTGACCTATGGTCATGCAACTTTATACAATATCTCCTTATCAATTATCCAATGCTTAATGCTGAGTTGTGCCCATTAGAATAAACTTGAACAAATAAGAAAAAAATCTGCTCCATAAGGCCATAAAAAATTAATTAGCTGGTTCTCAGGCCCGCCCGCATGTCTTTTTGGTGCCACATTGCCAAAAGTAATAAAATAAAAATTGGAAATGCGCTACTGAAATTCCGGTTCTTACATGCAACTACCTCAGGGGAATCCCCTTGTGGATAGACTGGTGCGCGGCCTACTATCTGCCGCTCTGCTCGCTAGCTTGTGAGTGTTGCAGTCATACGGGTACCAATCTAGGAGAGTCAGATGCTTGGAACTAGTAGGTGCTACAGAACAGGCGATTTATTCAAGCGTCTAATCGACAAAGTCTCACAACAACATGCAATAATGGCGGTGTCATCGAGTCCATTGAATCTAATACAAATATACGAACTTATTGTGATTGAAAGAAGCATATAAAGTCGGGAAGAAATGATAAGGTAATGATCGACAATAGGGATGAGCTGATCCAACTGGTTATTGCACATGTCTTTTTCGAGATATTTTGCATCAATACATGTATTGGAATTAATAGTTTGGATAATAAAAAGCGCCCGGGTGTCTTTTGACCACTTTAAAATTGTAAAAAAAAATGCACCCGCCCACATCTCTTCTCAGAAACAGTGGCCTGAGAACCAGGTAATTAATTTTTTGTGGCCTAATTCATTAAACTTCATAGATTGTACTTGATGAAATAAGTGCACGGCAGTCGACACAAGTGTTCTGTGGAACACCCTTCTGGTTACTATTTTTTTTTTTTTTACCCATCATGTTTATATATTGATATATATTATTTTACCCAAATCATTTTTTGTAATCAATATTTTTTACCCTTCATTTTTGTCTCGCCTTTTTGAAGAAAAAAATAGACATAGCTGTTGCTTTTCCGGCAGCGGCGACAACATTCCAAGTTTTGCGTTTAGGTCACTCTCACAAATTATATGCACGTGACCTTTTAAGCTTAGCTTTTAGTTGTATCTTGGCTACTACATTGCCACATGATATAGAACATGCGGGTGTGATTTTCACCCTCCAAGCAAAGGGCAGATAACTTAATAATTTGACATTTAACTATTGCATTTAGGTCAATTTCTCAGGAACACTATGCACTAGACCTTTCAACTTTGGTTATAGTTGCATCTTTGGTAGTACAGCTACGTGACATAGTAGATGCCAATGTAAACTTCATTCACCCTCCAAGCAAAGGATAGATAACTTAATAATTTTACATTCAACTTTTGCATTTAGGTCACTTTCTCATGGCTTGTATGCGATAGACCTTCTTAACTTTGGTTATAGTTGCATCTTTGGTAGTACATAATGCTACGTGACATAGTAGATGCGGATGAGACCCAAGCATAAGGCAGATAACTTAATAATATTACATTCAACATTTGCGTTTAGGTCACTTTCTCAGGGACTGTATGCGATAGACCTTAATTTCAAACTTTGAATATTGTTGCATTTTGGGTAGTACATCGTTACGTGACATAGTAGACGTAGATGTGACTTTTTGATTTGGACACTATTGCACCTTCACTTTTCATCTGATCTTTACCAAACTTCGCCAGATTGTAAATATCAATGAAAGCTCGGACGAATTTGAAAACAAGCCAGATTGTACCAGTAACACCGGAGTTGTTGCCATTAAATTAACGAAAATTGCCATATTTTGTCTTGTCTGCCTTGTGATCACTCTAACAACTTCATTTATTATTTGAAATTTATCAAACTTGATTTTATTTTAAACATGGCTGCCAGCATGAAACTTCACTGGAATATTGCTGTTGATATCTAGTTGATTCTGGCATAATTTCAGGTCAGCTGGAAATTCAAGATGGCCACCACAGCTAAAAATAGGTTTTTAAAAGACAAGTTTTTAGAGACTACTTGAAAACTATAAGTGATATAGATATGGGACTTTTTCTAAAATGATCAGAATGACTGATGTTGATCCTTGTCAAAAAACATTTTGATTCAGTGTTAAACATGGCAGCCAGCGGTCATCTTTGTTTACAAGAGTTATATAGTAAATAAACTTGTAGCGACTACTTCTCTGAAACTTCTCAGGAATAGAACTTCTTCTAAAATGATCAGCATAACGTGATGTTGGTCCTGTTTGAAAGATATTTTGATTCGACATTAAATATGTCTGCCAGTGGCCAACTTTGTTTACATAGAGTTATATAGTAAAAACTGGTAGCGACTACTCCTGAAACTACTTGACAGATTTTCATGAAACTTCGCAGGAATACTGATCAAGCTATCAAAAACTATCAGTAGAGCTTCAAGGTCATTTACCTCTTGTTTTTAAATGTTTTCTTTTTTCTTTTTCTTTTTTTCTTTTTTTCTTTTAAATTTTTAGCTTGACTATTCGAAGAATAAGAGAGCTTATGTAATCACCCTGGTGTCGGCGTCGGCATCCCACATCAAGGTTTGCGTGTAAGCTGTGTTTACAAGTCTATATCTCTTCCATTTCTAATCCTAGCACAACTAGATTTGGCCATAGGCTTCCTTATAGCATTATCTTAAGGGCTGCATAAGCAATTTTGGTTCCTGTAACCCATGGGCTCCCATGGAACCCAAATTATGATAGCCCATAAAATGTGTCCCATTTCACATCAAATTTTGCGTGTAAGCTGTGTTTACAAGTCTATATCTCTTACAATTCTTGTCGTAGTTTAACTAAATTTTGGAATTGGTTTCCTTATAGTAGGCTGTAAAGGGCTGGCTAAGTGATTTTGTCTTCTGCAAATTATGGTCTCCCACGGAACCCAAATTGTGATGGCCCATAAAATGTGCAATAAAGGCAAATCTAGCTTTGCATGCAAGCATGTATATATCTATAATTTTGGTTTTGGATTTCTTATAGCATTATGCATCTTATTCATACTTCACCCATATTGGGGCATGCTCCCTCCTCCCACCCCCTCCGCTCTCCCCACTCCCCCACACTTTTTTTTTTTTTCACATTTTTTTTTATACATGTTTTTGCCCCCGAAATTTTTTCGGGGGCATATAGTAATCACACCGTCCGTCTGTCCGTCCGTCTGGATTCTGTCTGTCTGTCCGAAGTTTGTGTCCTTGACCCTAAATTCACAACCCCTGCAGGGATTTTAAAATAACTTGGCACAAGTGATCACCATAACATGACAATGTGTCGCGCGCAAAACCCAGGTCCGTACCTCAAAGGTCAAGGTCACACTTGAAGTTCATAGGTCAAAAACAGGTACGCAATTTCGTGTCCAGACCATAACGTCACAACCCCTGCAGGGATTTTTAAATTACTTGGCACAAGTGATCACCATAACAAGATGATGTGGCGCGCGCAAAACCCAGGTATTCAAGGTGAAGGTCAAATTGGAAGTCAAAAGTCAAATTGTGTCCGGTCAATAACGTCACAACCCCTGCAGGGATTTTAAAATAACTTGGCACAAGTGATCACCATAACAAGACAATGTGTCGCGCGCAAAACCCAGGTCCGTACCTCAAAGGTCAAGGTCACACTTGAAGTTTATAGGTCAAAAACAGGTACGTAATTTATAGGTACGTAATTTCTTGTCCGGACCGTAACGTCACAACCTCTGCAGGGATTTTTAAATTACTTGGCACAAGTGATCACCATAACAAGATGATGTGGCGCGCGCAAAACCCAGGTCCGTACCTCAAAGGTCAAGGTCACACTTGCAGTTCATAGGTAAAAAACAGGTACGCAATTTCGTGCCGTAACATCACAACCCCTGCAGGGATTTTTAAATACCTTGGCACAAGTGATCACCATAACAAAACGATGTGTCGCACGCAAAACCCAGGTATTCAAGGTGAAGGTCAAATTGGAAGTCAAAAGTCAAATTGTGTCCGGTCAATAACTCTGGCATTCATAGACGGATTTTCAAATAACTTGGCACAAGTGCTCACCACAACAAGACGATGTGTCGCACACAAAATCCAGGTCTGTGGCCCCAAGGTCAAGGTCACATTTAGAGGTCATAGGTCAAATCGTGTCCGGTCAATAACCTTTGCATGCCTGGACGGATTTTTAACTTGGCACAAGGTCAAGGTCATACTTAGAGGTCAAAGGACACTTCGGGGGATATTTAAAACTTACAGTGATATTTCTTGTTCTGTGTTGCTTTAGTCGATTCTTACACAAACTCTTTATATATATATATTATTTACATATTTCTATGTTGTTTTTGTCAATTCTTAGACATAGCTTCTTACACATATATGTTGCTCCCTCCCCCCAACCCCTGCCTCTCCCCACGCACCCCCCCCCCCTCCCCAAATATACACACACTTAAAACTGTTTTTTGGTTGTTTTTAGCTCTACTGGCCAAAGGCCAGCAGAGCTTATGGGATGCCGAGTTGTCCGTCGTCCGTCCGTTGTTAACTTTTGTCTTGTTAAGACGATAGGGCCTTCATTTTTCATCCAATCTTTACCAAACTCTAACAGGTTGTTAATATCAATGAAAGCTCGGATGAGTTCGAAAACCAGCCAGATCAGCCAAGTAACAGCGGAGTTATGGCCCTTGATTTAGTTAAAAAATGCTATATTGCTATATTTTGCCTCGTTAAGACGATAGGGCCTTCATTTTTCAACCTATCTTTACCAAACTTTACCACATTGTTAATATCAATAAAAGCTCGCACAAGTTCGAAAACCAGCAAGATCGGACCAGTAACACCAGAGTTATGGTCCTTGATTTAGTTAAAAATGCTATATTGCTATATTTTGCCTCGTTAAGATGATGGGGCCTTCGTTTTTCATCCTATCTTTACCAAACTTTACCACATTGTTAATATTAATGACAGCTCGGACAAGTTCGAAAACCAGCCATATCGGACTAGTAAGAACGGAGTTATGGCCCTTGATTTAGTTAAAAATGATATATTTTGCCTCGTTAAAGCGCTAGGGGCTTCATTGTTCATCCGATCTTTACCAAACTTGATCAGATTGTTAATATCAATGAAAGCTCGGACAAGTTCGAAAACTAGCCATATCGGAATAGTAACAGCAGAGTCATGGCCCTTGATTTAGTTAAAAATGCTATATTTTGCCTCGTTAAGACAATAGGGGCTTCATTGTTCATCCGATCTTTACCAAACTTTATCAGATTGTTAATGTCGGTGAAAGCTCGAACAAGTTCGAAAACCAGCCATATCGGACAAGTAATAGCGGAGTTGTGGCCCTTGATTTAGTTTAAAATGCAATATTTTGCCTCGTTAAGATGATAGGGGCTTCATTGTTCATCCGATCTTTACCAAACTTTATCAGCTTGTTAATGTCATTGAAAAATCGAACAAGTTTGAAAATGTTTAGCTCGGCCAGCAGAGCTTATGGGATGCCGAGTTGTCCATCTTGCGTCCGTCGTCCGTCCGTCCATCCGTCCGTCTGTCCGTCGTTAACTTTTGTCCCGTTAAGACGATAGGGCCTTCATTTTTCATCCGATCTTTACCAAACTTTAACAGGTTGTTAATATCAATGAAAGCTCTGATGAGTTCGTAAACCAGCTAGATCGGACAAGTAACAAAGGAGTTATGGCCCTTGATTTAGTTAAAAATGCTATATTGCTATATTTTGCCTCGTTAAGACGAAAGGGTCTTCATTTTTCATCCTATCTTTACCAAACTTTACCACATTGTTAAAATCAATGAAAGCTCGGACAAGTTCGAAAACCAGCCAAATCGGACCAGTAAGAGCTGAGTTATGGTCCTTGATTTAGTTAAAAACGCTATATTTTGCCTCGTTAAGACAATAGGGCCTTCGTTTTTCATCCTATCTTTACCAAGCTTTACCACCTTGTTAATATCAAACAAAGCTCGGACAAGTTTGAAAACCAGCCATATCGGACTAGTAACAGCGGAGTTATGGCCCTTGATTTAGTTAAAAATGCTATATTTTGCCTCGTTTATACAATAGGGGCTTCATTGTTCATCCGATCTTTACCAAACACTATCAGATTGTTAATATCAATGAAAGCTCAGACAAGTTCGAAAACCAGCCATATCGGACTAGTAACAGCGGAGTTATGGCCCTTTATTTAGTTAAAAATGCTATATTTTGCCTCGTTAAGACGATAGGGGCTTCATTGTTCATCCGATCCTTACCAAACTTTATCAGATTGTTAATATCAATGAAAGCTTGGACAAGTTCGAAAAACCATTCATATCGGACCAGTATCAGCTGAGTTATGGCCCTTGATTTTGTTAAAAAATGCTATAATTTGCCTCGTCATACGATAGGGCCTTCATTTTGCATCTGGTCTTTGCCAAACTTTACCAGATTTTATGACTTTCTTTTTTATATTATTTTTTTGTTTTTTTTATTATTTTTTTATTATTATTTTTTATTTTTTTATTTTTTTTATTTTTAGCTCTACTGATCAGAGATCAGCAGAGCTTATGCCGTGGTGCGGCGTCCGTCTGTCCGTCTGTCTGTCCGTAAACTTTTTTTTGTAGCGACAACTCCTCTGAAACTACTGAATGGATTTTCATGAAACTTTAGAGAAATGTTGCCCATTAAGTCTAGTTGATCCTAGCAAAAATTCATGTTGATGTGAAATGCCGCCAAATCTAAAAATAGGTTTTTAAAAAACAAGTTTGTAGCGACTACTTCTTGAAAACTATAAGTGATATTGATATGGGACTTTTTCTAAAATGATCAGCATGACATGATGTTGGTCCTTGTCAAAAATCGTTTTGATTCAACGTTAAACATGGAGCCATCTTTTTTTACATAGAATTTTATAATGAAAACTTGTAGCAACTACTCCTCTGAAACTACTTGACGGATTTTCATGAAACTTCACAGGAATGATGCTTTTGATGTCTAATTGATCCTAGCAAAATTTTAGGTTGGACGGAAATTCAAGATGGCCGCCACAACTAAAAATAAATTTTCAAAATACAAGTTTGTAGCGACTTCTTCTTGAAAACTATAAGTGATATTGATATGGGACTTTTTCTAAAATGATCAGCATGACATGATGTTGGTCCTTGTCAAAAATTGTTTTGATTCAACGTTAAACATTGCTGCCAGCGGCCATCTTTGTTTACATAGAGTTATATAGTAAAAACTTGTAGCGACTACTCCTTTGAAACTACTTGGCGGATTTTCATGACACTTTACAGGAATGTTGCTCTTAATGTCTTATTGATCCTAGCAAAATTTCAGATCGGCCAGAAATTCAAGATGGCCACCACAGCTAAAAATAGATTTTTAAAAAAGAAGTTTGTAGCGACTACATCTTGAAAACTATAAGTGATATTGATATGGGACTTTTTGTAAAATGATCAGCATGACATGTTGGTTATCAGAGTCAAACATTATTTTGATTCGACGTTAAACATGGCTGCCAGTGGCCATCTTTGTTTACATAGAGTTATATAATGAAAACTTGTAGCGACTACTCCTCTGAAACTACTTGACGGATTTTCATGAAACTTCACAGGAATGTTGCTCTTGATGTCTAATTGATCCTAGCAAAATGTCAGGTTGGCCGGAAATTCAAGATGGCCCCCACGGCTAAAAATAATTTTTCAAAAAACTAGTCTGTAGCGACTACTTCCTGAAATCAAAATCAATCAGTAGAGCTTCAAGGTCATTGACCTCTTGTTTTTATATTTATTTATTTTTTTTAATTTTTTTTTTAATTTTTTTTATTTTATTTTATTTTTTTTATTTTTTTGATTGATTTATATTTTTTTTTATTGTCTCTACTGGCCAAGTTCGAAAACCAGCCAGATCGGACCAGTAATGGCAGAGTTATAGCTCCTGATTTAGTTAAAAATGCTGTATTTTGCCTCTTTAAGATGATAGTCACTCGCTTCATTAATGTTATGAATGAATGAATGAATGAAAGTCTTTATTTACAGAGGGTAACCCAATTAGTATAAACTAATCTTCCTTGGGGCCCTCTAAAGCAATATTTACATACATACAAATACATAATTATATAGCAATATAACAATCAGCATAACAAATTCAAAGTTAGCATTATTCATAAACATGATCAACATGATAACAATGTTACACAACAACATAATACATACATATGGCGACAGAGGTTTAACTTACAGACTTACATATGGCCATATTTACAATTTTAGCTTTATGACTGTTGATTCGAATTTATCCACTTAGTATAATTTACTGTGAAACTTTTAATACTTTCGCTCTGTCTTACTTCATTTGGAATGTTATTCCATACTTTTACCCCAGAGTAAGACATACTCCCTTTAAAAAGTTCTATATTTGGTTTGGGTATTAAAAAATCCGATTTATTTGAAGAACGTAAATGATTTGGACGCCTGACATTGTAATTGAACATATTTTGAATATATGACGGGACTGCATTTTGCGATACCCTGTACATAAATTTGGCTTTATGAAGTGAAACCCTCTGTTCAATATTAAGAGAATTAATTATATTTAAAGCCTCGCTTAAAGTGGTATATTGTTCACCTAGAATGATACGACATGCTCTTCGTTGTAATCGCACTAAAACCTGGATATTTGATTGTTTTGTACTACCCCAAATGATACTACAATAGTCAAGATGTGGTTGGACATAGGCTTTGTAAAACATTATTCTATAATAAACAGGAATAAATACTTTAATTCTTGATAATAGCCACAAATTACTAGATATTTTCTTCCTAAGAAATGTTATATGCGTATCCCATTTAAGGTTTTCATTTATATATATGCCAAGAATTTTATCACCTGTTGTGATTTCCAGATTTAAGTCTTTATATTTCAAATTTAGAGGTTGATTAACTAATCTTGTCCGTTTCTGGGGTGTCGTTATCAATATTACTTTTGTTTTTGAAGCATTTAATACCATACCATTGTTTAGACACCATGTACTGACGTTATTCAAAGCAGCTTGTAAATTCATTTCAACTTCAAATTTAGATTTATTTATGTCATATATTGTAGTATCATCTGCATACATATCAACGTTTGAAACATTATCCTGTACATACATAGGCAAGTCATTTATGAATAAAATAAATAAAAGAGGCCCTAGAATATTATAAGAGCCATATTAGCCAGTAGAGCGTCCACAGGCCCTCTTGGGCCTCTTTTTACCAATATCAGATTGTTAAAATCAATGAAAGCTGGAACAAGTTCGAAAACCATTCATATCGGACCAGTAACAACGGAGTTAATGCCCTTGATTTAGTTCAGAATGCTATATTTTGCCTCGTTAAGACAATATGGCCTTCATTTTACATCCGATCTTTACCAAACTTTATCAGATTGTTAATGTCAATGAAAGCTCGGTCAAGTTTGAAAACCAGCCAGCTCGGACCAGTAACAGCAGAGTTATGGGCCTTGATTTTGTTAAAAAAGCTACAATTTGCCTCGTCATAGGATAGGGCCTTCATTTTGCATCTGATCTTTGCCAAACTTTACCAGATTTTATGACTTTCTTTTTGATATATATATTTCTTTTTTCTTGATTTTTTTTTTATTTTTTTTTATTTTTTTTTATTTTTTTATAGAAATTTTTCTTGAATTTTTTTTAGATTTTTTTTTTTTAATTTTTAGCTCTACTGGCCGAAGGCCAGCAGAGCTTATGGGATGGCGAGTTGTCCGTCGTCCGTCCGTCGTCCGTCCGTCCGTCCGTCGTCCGTCTGTTAACTTTTGCCTTGTGAACACTCTAAGGCCTTCATTATTAATCAAATCTTTACTAAACTTTGCCAGTGTCTTTATATCAATGAAAGCTCGGACAAGTTGGAAAACCAGTCGGATCGGATAAATTTCACCGGAGTTATGGCCCTTGTTTTGCTGAAAAATGCCATATTAAGCCTTGTGAACACTCTAGCACCTTTATTTATTATTTGATCTTTACCAAACTTGCACAGATTGTTAATATCAATGAAAGCTCGGACAAGTTCGAAAACCAGCCAAATCAAATCAGTAACACCGGAGTTATGGCCCTTGTTTTTTCTGAAAATTGCTATTTACTGCCTTGTGAATGCTCTAACACCTTCATTTATTATTTGATCATTACCAAACTTGTACAGATGGTTAATACCAATGATAGCTTCGACAAGTTCGAAAATCAGCTAAATTGGTTCAGTAACACCAGAGTTATGGCCCTGTTTTTTCTGAAAAATGCCATTTTCTGCCTTGTGAACACTCTAGCACATTCATTTATTATTTGATCTTTACCAAACTTGCACAGATTGTTAATATCAATGAAAGCTCGGACAAGTTCGAAAACCAGCCAAATCAAATCAGTAACACCGGAGTTATGGCCCTTGTTTTTTCTGAAAATTGCCATTTTCTGCCTTGTGAACACTCTAGCACATTCATTTATTATTTGATCTTTACCAAACTTGCACAGATTGTTAATATCAATGAAAGCTCAAACAGGTTCGAAAACTAGCTAAATCGGATCAGTAACACCGGAGTTATTACCCTTGTCTTTTCTGAAAAATGCTATTTTCTGCCTTGTGAACACTCTAGGGCCTTCAATATTAATCGGACCTTTACTTAACTTTGCCAGTGTCTTTATATCAATGAAAGCTCGGACAAGTTCGAAAACTGGCAAGATCGAAATAATTTCACCGGAGTTATGGCCCTTGTTTTGCTGAAAATTGCCATATTAAGCCTTGTGAACACTCTAGCACCTTCATTTATTATTTGATCTTTACCAAACTTGCACAGATTGTTAATATCAATGAAAGCTCGGACAAGTTCGAAAACCAGCTAGATCGGACCATTAACAGCGGAGTTATTGCCCTTGATTTAGTTAAAATTGCTATATTTGGTCTCATTAAGATAATAGGGCCTTCATCTTTCATCCAATCTTTACCAATCTTTACCAGATTGTTTATATAAATGAGAGCTAGGGCAAGTTCGAAAACTAGCAGGATCGGACCATTAACAGCAGAGTTACGGACCTTGATTTAGTTAAAAATGCTATATTTTGCCTCGTTAAGACGATAGGGCCTTTATCTTTCATTCGATCTTTACCAAACACTATCAGATTGTTAATATCAATGAAAGCTCGGACAAGTTCGAAAACCAGCCATATCGGACTAGTAACAGCGGAGTTATGGCCCTTTATTTAGTTAAAAATGCTATATTTTGCCTCGTTAAAGATGAAATTTGTCCTAAATCAACAAATCCGTTGTTGATATGTTTTTAATTATTAAATATCATTATAAATACGATGTTTACTATGCTATTGATGTATGTTTAGTGAAAATATGTTTCTAAAGATAAAAACCGAAAAGGCGAACAGGCATTGCCCAAAAATCGAAAAAAATCTAAGGGGAAAAACTCTTGCGCGAATTACCGGAAATGACATCATTGGGAACAAACTGTTTTTTGTTTACATTGGGACTGAATGCAAAACAGTATACCTTGTGTGAAAATGTGAGAATTAGGCGATGTCAGAGGAAATGCCCGTGATAAAACGGTTACACCATGTGCAACCTTTAGGTTTGGAGCCAGAATACGTGTCTGAGGACGAAAATACATCGGATTTATCAACTGATGATGAAGTCGTACGCGGTGCAGGTGCAAATTGAGAGCTTGTAAAGACTATAGTGTCATGTCATTCGTTACGTTCAGTGGTTTATTACACTATTCACTAATCTAACAAAATAGCGTATTTATACACTTACAGCAACAACAAACAAAAAAACAACGTAAGCATTGTTTTCATCGAAATCTGACAGTAAGTCACCCGCAACACTGCAATATCTTGGTACATACACAATAACCGCGAAATGTAGTATATTCCGAATGAATGGACCTGGACTATACCTATACATTAATACATGGATATATATATGTATGTAACTCTATGGTAATACGAGCGTCAGATTTTTTTTGCCGATAGGTAGACATGGAACAAATATATTTATTAGATATTATCCATAATTGATAAAAAAAATAAAAAATAAAAAATAAAGGAAACAGCATATAATTTCGGCGCCATAATTGCTATAGTATTATATATTTGCCATAAGTCGCCATCAACACCAAACACTCTAGAAGCGGTGTTTGCAATACGACACGCTCTCTAGTCTCCATGTGCCCCCGAATATCAATACAGACTAATAAAATATTGCGGTGCACTATTGAAGTGCAGCCTAATTTGGGTACATACGTCGGTATATCACAAAAGCACGCACCATTTAGGGAAACCTAGTTTTATGATATATTTCCTGTTTATTGCAATTACTTGAGCGGTGAAATACCGCCGAGGGCAGACGCGTATTGCACAAGACGGATATATCACATGATATTTGTCGCGCACAAAGAGAGAAAAATACTATGATTTAAATAATATAGCCAAATGTATTATGAGAACGATATAGACAGTTAGTAAGTATACAGATCGAAAACAGACCAAATATATCAAATTACCATAATATAAAGTATATTATTCTATTATACTTGTTTTACTTATTGCACGAGCTAAGAGGCGTTATTGTTGTTGCTTTGCCATTATAATTACTGAATTAATATAAAAGCTAGTAATATTATTATTTTTTTTGCCTTGTTATAAATATCCATGAAACATTTTTTTTTTTTTTCAAATCCATAGCCCTATATATGTTGATAATATATATCTATAATACTATTGGCAGAAGAGGGTGTATAATTTAAAATTATTAAAATTTGGAAACAAACACACAGTATTTATTTCACCGGATTCATTTACATTTATATGCTGAACGTTCTTAGCAATCTTTTAAAAAAAGACGGTTACCTAATATTAGCGCCGTCAACTCTTCATTGATTCACGTAAAGACGCATGCTTCTAATTCAACAGCTAAACATTCACGGTGTATATAAAGATCTAAGACTATACACCTTTCTTCAATTTATCATACGTATACCCGATAGGGTGCTAAGATAATTGAACATAAATTTCAATCTTACTTCATGTATGAATTTCCTCAACGCCGGTCGAATAGGCGAATACAACTTGCTTGGAGACGGCGGGGTTATGCACTTCTCATTTTTATAGTCGAATATCGTTGGTACCGCTGTTGATTTTAATCTGCATGGCCTTTTGTTCTCCAAATTCAAAGATAATGAAACCAAAGAATGGACTTCCCACGAAGTCAACTCAAAATGTTTGCTACAAACTCGCGCGTCTTTCGTAGGTTCCAACTTTCTCGACGAGTCGGGCGATTTTCTTCTGTAACGTCTACCCACACTTCAAATCTTAATATATCATTATCTCGATTAGGGAAACGAAAAAAACTTAGGTTATTATCTTGTCCTTCTTTATGCAAACTTTTTCACCCAGCAACAACACACGGCATTTTTAACAAGTACCATAAAACGTAATCCTACATAGACAATATTATACAACTCAATGCGACACCGCGAATCGTTTGGTACCAATGACGTCACAGGATCACGTGTCACTTACCTGTCTTCAAAAAGGGCGAAACTCGAAGCGTGTGCGCTATGCGATAAAATTGGCTACTGTGAGAAAACGGGACAACCAATAAGTGTAAGATTTGAAAATATTGTATATTATATACGTATATTTCCGAATATATACTCAAAATACACGCTATATTTCACCTTTAAGACGATAGGGGCTTCATTGTTCATCCGATCCTTACCAAACTTTATCAGATTGTTAATATCAATGAAAGCTTGGACAAGTTCGAAAAACCATTCATATCGGACCAGTATCAGCTGAGTTATGGCCCTTGATTTTGTTAAAAAATGCTATAATTTGCCTCGTCATACGATAGGGCCTTCATTTTGCATCTGGTCTTTGCCAAACTTTACCAGATTTTATGACTTTCTTTTTTATATTATTTTTTTGTTTTTTTATTATTTTTTTATTATTATTTTTTTATTTTTTTTATTTTTAGCTCTACTGATCAGAGATCAGCAGAGCTTATGCCGTGGTGCGGCTCCGTCTGTCCGTCTGTCTGTCCGTAAACTTTTTTTTGTAACGACAACTCCTCTGAAACTACTGAATGGATTTTCATGAAACTTTAGAGAAATGTTGCCCATTAAGTCTAGTTGATCCTAGCAAAAATTCATGTTGATGTGAAATGCCGCCAAATCTAAAAATAGGTTTTTAAAAAACAAGTTTGTAGCGACTACTTCTTGAAAACTATAAGTGATATTGATATGGGATTTTTTCTAAAATGATCAGCATGACATGATGTTGGTCCTTGTCAAAAATCGTTTTGATTCAACGTTAAACATGGAGCCATCTTTTTTTACATATAATTTTATAATGAAAACTTGTAGCGACTACTCCTCTGAAACTACTGGACGGATTTTCATGAAACTTCACAGGAATGATGCTTTTGATGTCTAATTGATCCTAGCAAAATTTTAGGTTGGACGGAAATTCAAGATGGCCGCCACAACTAAAAATAAATTTTCAAAATACAAGTTTGTAGCGACTTCTTCTTGAAAACTATAAGTGATATTGATATGGGACTTTTTCTAAAATGATCAGCATGACATGATGTTGGTCCTTGTCAAAAATTGTTTTGATTCAACGTTAAACATTGCTGCCAGCGGCCATCTTTGTTTACATAGAGTTATATAGTAAAAACTTGTAGCGACTACTCCTTTGAAACTACTTGGCGGATTTTCATGACACTTTACAGGAATGTTGCTCTTAATGTCTAATTGATCCTAGCAAAATTTCAGATCGGCCAGAAATTCAAGATGGCCACCACAGCTAAAAATAGATTTTTAAAAAAGAAGTTTGTAGCGACTACATCTTGAAAACTATAAGTGATATTGATATGGGACTTTTTGTAAAATGATCAGCATGACATGTTGGTTATCAGAGTCAAACATTATTTTGATTCGACGTTAAACATGGCTGCCAGTGGCCATCTTTGTTTACATAGAGTTATATAATGAAAACTTGTAGCGACTACTCCTCTGAAACTACTTGACGGATTTTCATGAAACTTCACAGGAATGTTGCTCTTGATGTCTAATTGATCCTAGCAAAATGTCAGGTCGGCCGGAAATTCAAGATGGCCCCCACGGCTAAAAATAATTTTTCAAAAAACTAGTCTGTAGCGACTACTTCCTGAAATCAAAATCAATCAGTAGAGCTTCAAGGTCATTGACCTCTTGTTTTTATATTTATTTATTTATTTTTATTTTTTTTTTAATTTATTTTTTTTAAAAAATTTTTTAATTTTTTTTTGATTGATTTATATTTTTTTTGATTGTCTCTACTGGCCAAGTTCGAAAACCAGCCAGATCGGACCAGTAATGGCAGAGTTATAGCTCCTGATTTAGTTAAAAATGCTGTATTTTGCCTCTTTAAGATGATAGTCACTCGCTTCATTAATGTTATAAGAGCCATATTAGCCAGTAGAGCGTCCACAGGCCCTCTTGGGCCTCTTTTTACCAATATCAGATTGTTAATATCAATGAAAGCTGGAACAAGTTCGAAAACCATTCATATCGGACCAGTAACAACGGAGTTAATGCCCTTGATTTAGTTCAGAATGCTATATTTTGCCTCGTTAAGACAATATGGCCTTCATTTTACATCCGATCTTTACCAAACTTTATCAGATTGTTAATGTCAATGAAAGCTCGGTCAAGTTTGAAAACCAGCCAGCTCGGACCAGTAACAGCAGAGTTATGGGCCTTGATTTTGTTAAAAAAGCTACAATTTGCCTCGTCATAGGATAGGGCCTTCATTTTGCATCTGATCTTTGCCAAACTTTACCAGATTTTATGACTTTCTTTTTTATATATATATTTCTTTTTTCTTGATTTTTTTTTTTTTTTTTAATTTTTTTAATTTTTTTATAGAAATTTTTCTTGAATTTTTTTTAGATTTTTTTTTTTTAATTTTTAGCTCTACTGGCCGAAGGCCAGCAGAGCTTATGGGATGGCGAGTTGTCCGTCGTCCGTCCGTCGTCCGTCCGTCCGTCCGTCCGTCGTCCGTCTGTTAACTTTTGCCTTGTGAACACTCTAGGGCCTTCATTATTAATCAAATCTTTACTAAACTTTGCCAGTGTCTTTATATCAATGAAAGCTCGGACAAGTTAGAAAACCAGTCGGATCGGATAAATTTCACCGGAGTTATGGCCCTTGTTTTGCTGAAAAATGCCATATTAAGCCTTGTGAACACTCTAGCACCTTTATTTATTATTTGATCTTTACCAAACTTGCAAAGATTGTTAATATCAATGAAAGCTCGGACAAGTTCGAAAACCAGCCAAATCAAATCAGTAACACCGGAGTTATGGCCCTTGTTTTTTCTGAAAATTGCCATTTACTGCCTTGTGAATGCTCTAACACCTTCATTTATTATTTGATCATTACCAAACTTGTACAGATGGTTAATACCAATGATAGCTTCGACAAGTTCGAAAATCAGCTAAATTGGTTCAGTAACACCAGAGTTATGGCCCTTGTTTTTTCTGAAAAATGCCATTTTCTGCCTTGTGAACACTCTAGCACATTCATTTATTATTTGATCTTTACCAAACTTGCACAGATTGTTAATATCAATGAAAGCTCGGACAAGTTCGAAATACAGCCAAATCAAATCAGTAACACCGGAGTTATGGCCCTTGTTTTTTCTGAAAATTGCCATTTTCTGCCTTGTGAATGCTCTAACACCTTCATTTATTATTTGATCATTACCAAACTTGTACAGATGGTTAATACCAATGATAGCTTCGACAAGTTCGAAAATCAGCTAAATTGGTTTAGTAACACCAGAGTTATGGCCCTTGTTTTTTCTGAAAAATGCCATTTTCTGCCTTGTGAACACTCTAGCACATTCATTTATTATTTGATCTTTACCAAACTTGCACAGATTGTTAATATCAATGAAAGCTCAAACAGGTTCGAAAACTAGCTAAATCGGATCAGTAACACCGGAGTTATTACCCTTGTCTTTTCTGAAAAATGCTATTTTCTGCCTTGTGAACACTCTAGGGCCTTCAATATTAATCGGACCTTTACTTAACTTTGCCAGTGTCTTTATATCAATGAAAGCTCGGACAAGTTCGAAAACTGGCAAGATCGAAATAATTTCACCGGAGTTATGGCCCTTGTTTTGCTGAAAATTGCCATATTAAGCCTTGTGAACACTCTAGCACCTTCATTTATTATTTGATCTTTACCAAACTTGCACAGATTGTTAATATCAATGAAAGCTCGGACAAGTTCGAAAACCAGCTAGATCGGACCATTAACAGCGGAGTTATTGCCCTTGATTTAGTTAAAATTGCTATATTTGGTCTCATTAAGATAATAGGGCCTTCATCTTTCATCCAATCTTTACCAATCTTTACCAGATTGTTTATATAAATGAGAGCTAGGGCAAGTTCGAAAACTAGCAGGATCGGACCATTAACAGCAGAGTTACGGACCTTGATTTAGTTAAAAATGCTATATTTTGCCTCGTTAAGACGATAGGGCCTTTATCTTTCATTCGATCTTTTCCAAACTTTACCAGATTGTTTATATAAATGGAAGCTTGGACATTTCGAAGATCAGTCAGATCGGACCAGTAACAGCAGAGTTATGGCCCTTGATTTAGTTAAAAATGCTATATTTTGCCTCGTTAATTCGATAGGGCCTTCAACTTTCATCTGATCTTTACAAAACTTTACCTGATTGTTTATATCAATGACAGCTCAGACAATTTCGAAACCAGCCAGATTGGACCAGTAACAGATGAGTTATGGTTCTTGTTTTAGTTGAAAGTGCTATATTTTGCCATGTTAATTCGATAGGGCCTTCATCTTTCATCTGATCTTTACAAAACTTTTTCTGATTGTTTATATCAATGACAGCTCAGGCAATTTTGAAAACCAGCCAGATCGGACCAGTAACAGATGAGTTATGGCCCTTGATTTAGTTAAAAATGCTATACTTTGCCTCGTTAAGACGATAGGGCCTTCATTTTTCATGCGATCTTTATAAAACTTTACTAGATTGTTAATATCAATGACAGCTCGGTCAAGTTCGAAAACCAGCCAGATCGGACCAGTAACAGTGGAGTTATGGCCCTTGATTTAGTTAAAAATCCTATATTTGGCCTCATTAAGACGATAAGGATTTCATCTTTCATCCGATCTTTAAGAAACTTTACCAGACTGTTAATATCAATAAAAGCTTGGACAAGTTCGAAACACATCCAGATTGGACCATTTACATCGGAGTCATGGCCCTTTTGATTTTCCGAAATATGCTATATCTTGGCCTCATTAAGACGAAAGGGCCTTCATTTGGCCGGATTTCATTGAAACTTTGCAGGATGATCAGTACCAAGCCTAGTTGTACATAGTCACCGTGTTCCAGTTGAATGATTTTGGCGAGTTTTAGCCCTTTAAAGGTTTTAATACACAAACTTTGTTCTGACTAGTTCTCTTGAACCCCTGGCCGGATTAAACGAAACTTTTTAGGGATGATCAATTCTATGTCTAGTTATGAAAATCATCGCCGTGTTCCGGTTGAATGATTTTTAGCAGAGTTATGGCCCTTTAAAGGTTTTAATACACAAACTTTGTTCTGATGTACTTCTCCTGAACCACTCGCCAGATTTCAATGAAAATTTGCAGGGATGATCAGCACCAAGCCTAGTTGCGGTTTACAGATATTTGGCGGAGTTTTGGCCCTTTAAAGGATTTTGATACCTTAATTTTTTTCTGGGCTAGTTCTCCTGAACCCCTGGCTGTGCAGACGAAACTTGACAAGGATGATCAGTATCAAGCCTAGTTGTGCATATCATCGCCATATTTCAGTTGAATGATTTTTGGATTTTTTAATACACAAACTTTGTCCAGATTAGTCTCTTCTGAACTCTTTGCCAGATTTCAGCGAATCTTGGCATGGATGATCAGCACTTAGCCTAGTTGCACCTGTCATTGCCATGTTCTGGTTGAATGATTTTTGAAAGACTTATGGCCACTTATACATAGACTTTATCTTGAGCAAGTAGAGCGTCCACAGGCCCTCTTGGGCCTCTTGTTTTTTTATTAGCTCTATGTTGGACCAGTCGGACCAGTAACAGAGGAGTTATGGCTCTTAATTTAGTTAAAAATAATTAAATTTTGCCTCGTTAATACGGCAGGGCCTTCATTTTTCATCGGATCTTTACCAAACTTTACCAGATTCTTTAGTTATTGCACTTGTCAAAAAGCTGATTTTTGCCAGAAACTTTTCAAAAAAACGTAAATGGCAGTCACTTCCTTGATTGATGTTATAAGAGACATGTTAGCCAGTAGAGCGTCCACAGGCCCTCTTGGGCCTCTTGTTTTTACATATTTCTGTGTTGTTTTGGTCAATTCTTATACATAGCTATGTTGCCCCCACCCCACTCCACCCACTCGAAATATTTTTATTTTTATTTTGTTTTACCATATTCCTGTGTTGTTTTGGTCATTTCTTACATAGCTTCTTACACATATATATTGCCCTAACCACCCCCACTCCCCCACCACACACCCCCACCTCTCCACCACCCCCACTCAGAACTTGATTTTTATTTTATTTTATGTTTTACATATTTCTGTGTAGTTTTGGTCAGTTCTTACACATAGCTATGTTGTGCCCACAACACCACCCCACATTGTTTTAGCCTTGTTTTCTGCTGGTATAAACTAGCTATATAATTTATTATTCTCTGAAAAATCGAATAGTCGAGCTGCGCTGTTCTCCGACAGCTCTTGTTTAATTAAGAGCTGATGGGATGACGAGTTGTCTGTTGCCCGTCTGTTAACTTTTACCTTGTGAACACTCTAGGGCCTTCATTATTATTCGGATCTTTACGAAACCTTGCCAGTGTCTTTATATCAATGAAAGCTCAGACAAGTTGGAAAACCAGCCTTATCGGATTAGTTTAACTGGAGTTATGGCCCTTGTTTTGCTGAAAAATGCCATATTAAGCCTTGCGAACTGTCTAGTAACTTCATTTATTATTTGATCTTTACCAAACGTGTACAGATTGTTAATATCAATGACAGATCGGACAAGTTCAAAAACCAGCTAAATCGGATCAGTAAAACCAGAGTTATGGCCCTTGTTTTTTCTGAAAAATACCATTTTCTGCCTTGTGAACACTCTAGCACCTTCATTTATTATTTGATATTACCAAACTTGCACAGATTGTTAATACCGATTAAAGCTTGGACATGTTCGAAAACCAGCTAAATTGGGTGAGTCACACCAGAGTTATGGCTTTTGTTTTTAGCTGGCCAAAGGCCAGCAGAGCTAATATGGGATGACGAGTTGTCCGTCCGTCGTTCGTCCGTCCGTTAACTTTTGCCTTGTGAACACTCTAGGGCCTTCATAATTATTTGGATCTTTACGAAACTTTGCCAGTGTCTTTATATGAATGAAGGCTCGGACAAGTTCGAAAACCAGCCAGATCGGATTAGTTTCACCGGAGTTATGGACCTTGTTTTGATGAAAAATGTCATATAAAGCCTTGTGAACACTCTAGCACCTTCATTTATTATTTGATCTTTATCAAACTTGCACAGATTATTAATATCAATGAAGCTCGGACAAGTTCGAAAACCAGCTAAATTGGGTCAGTAACACCAGAGTTATGCCTTGTCTTTTCTGGAAAATGCCATTTTCTGCCTTGTGAACACTCTAGCACCTTCATTTATTATTTGATCTTTATTAAACTTGCACAGATTGTTACTATCCATGCAATCTTGGACAGTTTCAAAAACCATCTGTATCGGACAAGGAACAGTGGAGTTTTGTGCCCTTGAATTATTGAAAAATGCAATTTTTAGCCTTGTGAACACTCTAGCGCCTTCATTTTGCATTCGATCTTTCTCAAACTTGGCAAGATTGTTGATGTCAATGAAAGCCCGGACGAGTTTGAAAACCAGTCAGATCGAACCAGTAACACCGATAAATGCAAAGTATGTCAAAATAATTTGATTAAAAACAAATTATACTGTAGTGGCTGTTAATTAATAAAATTGTCATTAATTAAGTGGTTTCATATTGTCCGAGTTATTTGTCGGACTGTCATATTGTCAAATTATTGATTAATTGGATTTTATTTTATTTTTTAAATATTTTTTTCATTTTTTCATATTTTTTTTTTTTTTAATATAATTTTTTTAATATTTTTTTTTTCTCATAAGCAACCGTAGTTGTTTTTTCTTTAATTGGGAGCTTATGGGCCCCTGTTGGATCAGTTTTACACAGAGTTATAGGGAAGAACTTAAAAAATCTTCTATGAAACTACAAAACTACAAGAGATAAAGGTTAATATTTTTTTTTTTTATCAGCTTATGGATCCGCTACCAAATTTGTTCAAATGGTGACCCTGGGCTCAGATTTGGCCCTGCCCCAGTGGTCACATTTTTTACATAGACTTATATGGGGAAAAACTTCAAAAATGATCTTCTCTGAAACTATAAGAGCCAAAGGCTTAATATTTTGTATTTAGCATCAGCTTATTGTCCTCTATCAATTTTATTCAAATGGTGACCCTGGGGTCAAATACCTCTATCAATTTTATTCAAATGGTGACCCTGGGGTCAAATTTGGCCCCACCCCAGGGGTCACAGTTTTATATAGACTTACATATACTAAAAGTCTTTAAAAATGTTCTTCTCTGAAACTACAAGAGTTAAAGGTTTAATATTTTTTATTTACACTCAGATTATGGTCCTCTATCAAGTTGTTTGAATAGTGACCCTGGGGTCAAATTTGGCCCCTCCCCAGGGGTCACATGTTTTACTTAGAGTCACATAGGGAAACACTTTTAAAAATATCTTCTTTGAAACTGCATTGGAGCCAGAGGTGTCACATGTTTCATAGACTTATAAAGGGACAAACTTAAAAAATCTTCTTCTTTGAAATTACAAGAGCCAACGGTTTAATATTTTGTATTTTCACTCAGCTTTTGGTTTTCTACCAAGTTTGTTCAAATGGTTACCCTGAGGTCAAATCTGGCCCCGCCCCTGGGTCACATGTGAAACTTGGTTTGAGTGTATATATTAACGAAAGTTTGATTTGTATTAAAGCCAGCCAAACTTGAGCCAAATACATCCCTCCCCCATATCTTGGTGATTGAGGACAGTTTATATAAAACTAGTTTGAAATTGCCATATCTGAGACACAATCCTTCTTTCCCCAAAAAAATAGTATTACATATTTTTCATACAGTTGCTGTCATTGTTTTCCTATAAATCAGTAAATTGTCATATTTATAGATATTCCATATATGGTCATTTAGAACTGTGATGTCATAGCCCTCAAAATTTCCACTTCCATATCTTTTCAACAGAAACTCCAAATGATCATATTTCTTTATCATCCGATTTTGATAATTCTTTCACCCTTATTTAATTTTCAGAACTCTCGATAATAAAGATGATTTGACTGTGTTGCTACATTCCCTTTAAACTCCATTATAACATTTCTGGAACATTTGAAATAGAGCAACAGAATATTGTTAAGTACTACATGTACGTGTTGTTACAGCAAATTTCAGAAATTGTCATATTCACAGACATACCTTTTGAATGACATGCAGAACATTTACTGTCAGTTTCTTTTTCTATTCACATTTTTTTCCTTTTCAGCCTTTTCAGCATTGGTAGAATTTGGAAGATTTCACCATGAGGTTGACTCCTGTAGTGGTGGTCAAATGATCAGTACCTACCTACTGGGACAGATGATTTCTTTCATAGAACATAGTGACAGTTGTGGTAAGTGGACAGTACTGAATGACAGCCCACGGAAAGGAATCCAGAAACTGCTTTATATCAGGATAACTGCACTTGTGGCAGAATTCATGTGGACACTCATGGGTTAGTTCAACATTTGTTCCCTTTGTTGTCTGACACACAAATATTGGTTTTATTATAAGAACATCCTTCACAAGATGGTAGGCATGTTGTTTTTTCATAATTGAGCATTGTGATTGGAGGAAAAACAAGACGTAGTTTGAATTGTAGGATTTCTTTATAATCAAACATAGCACTTAATCTACCGGTATCAATTGATGACATCCGTAACACTTTATTGGCATTAAGACCGATCAACCATCGAGTTTAGCTTATAGCTTTATAATCAAACACTGCACTTAAGTAATTTATCTCAGCAACAGACACTTTATTGACGTCATGACTCAACATCACAGTTGGTTATTTCTTTTCCTGTATTCAGAGTAAAATTGTTAATGATTATGAATTTTCTATCACTGAGAAATCCTGCTCTTTCACTCATAGACCTGTAATAAATACTATTAAACTGGGCCAGCTTTTGCAATTTTTGTTTTAGACAACACACGTGACTTAATATACTTTACTGCAATGAAGTATTTTCTCATCTCAAGGGTTACAACCACTTTTTAAAACTTTAATTAATGGGATACTAGTAATCATGAAATAATGAGCAATCAGTAAAACTAACACTTGAAAAATACAGTATTATTTTGAGTATATATATATATATCAGTAAAGGATATGTTTGAATGGTGTATTACCTCATTTTTAGCACATGTTAGGCCATATATGACGGTCAAATTATTATGGCTCCCCCACACAAAGTGTGGTAGGGGAGCCATATTGATTTTGTGCTTTCTGTCTGTAGGTCTGTAGGTCTGTATCACAAACGATCCGATCAATAAATAGAGAATGGTTGGACCTAGGGTCCTCAAACTTGGAAGGATTGTTGGTCATGACAAGAATATGACCCCTATTGATTTTGGGGTCACTAGGTCAAAGGTCAAGGTCGCAGTGACATTGACTATCAAAACGATGTCCGATCAATAACTAGAGAATGGTCAGACCTAGGGTCCTCAAACTTAGATGGATGGTTGGTCATGACCAGTAGATGACCCCTACTTTTTTTTCTTCTCAGAAATGAATTCAATTCTGATATTGAATTTAATATGTTAAATTACTATACCTTGAGTTCGATTTTTTTGCCATTATCAACATTTTTTATTTTTTTTTTTATTTTTTTTTTTTTATTTATTTTTTTTAAATTTGTGCATAACACTTTTTAGGGTCGGCCCCTTAAAATAGGGTCGGTCGGGTTACCTGAACCACACACATTTTTTTATGTGGCCTTACTGATAAAGATAGTAGATACAGTCACAGGGATATTGAATATCATAACGATCTCAGATCAATAGAGAACGGTTGGACCTAGAGTCATCAATTATGTCTGTTCGGCGAGTGGGGGAGCCATACGTTTAATTTCTAGTTTTCTTTGTGGTAGAGGCAGACCCAGTATTATACACATCTTGCCATCTGCAAAAATCAGAGACGAGAAAGTTTTAAAGCAACTATCCTGGCCACAGTAAATGAAGAAAAAACATCAGACTGTAATGTACCTTATCTGAGCCTTCTATGAGCTGTTGACAGCCTTTTTGTATCACCTGCATAGCATGGCAGACACTTAGGGATCACTTTGTCGTCATCCATTGTTATCGTCCATCAGTCGCACTTTAATTGCATCTTAAACCAATGAATGTCGTTACACATGTCCAATAACTGACTCATTTTGGCACATTAAAAAAATAATTGAAAAAAGTATTTTTGTCAGAATTATTAGATTACTTAAGTTACAGGTCGCTAATTATCACCACTTTGCTCCCTACAGGTACTGTGACTAGACTGCTGCATCTCTCAGAATGTAACGCCCGCGTGTGTGTTGCTGTCATGGGAGGATGGATCACTGCTGTAATACAGTCTCTACTCATCTTCGCCTGTTTCGAGTTCAGACTTGAAGAACACCCGTCTGTCATTACCACACATGACTGGGAGAAAAGGTACCCCTAAATATGGCTTGTGCAAAAACATGGCCCAAATTAAAATATAGTTTGTTTCCACTTTATGCCCAGAATGTTCAGACCAAGTAGGCAGATACATTTTTTTAAACATTTTTATTGTAAAAAATTCTTATAGAATACTGTGATGGACAATCATTGGAAATGCATAATAGATTACCAGTCATAATTATATTAAAGAAACTAACCCACCAAATAATGGCAAAGTTACACTACAAATCTGTTCATCAAAACTCTGTCCAGATGTTCAGGTCATATAATAATGTATATTAATTTTGCCGACTAAAAGCATAGGTCGAAACTCTCATGATTGAATATGCGTAAAATGATTTATAAATTTTATGTTTGTAACTTAATTCAATGCTTCAGTTTTGAGGTTTAGCCTGGCTGATTAAAGCCATTTATATTGTGTCTATAGAGTTTGGATTCTCAAAATATGTAACTTATAATCAGTAGGTTTAAATATGGTGTACATAAGTTGTAAATCTGGGTGTTGTTGGCGGGATAGCTACTTTAAAGAAACAGTTAGTTACCCACAAAATAACGTCAAAAGTACACTACAAAACTCTTCATCAAAACTATGTCCAGGTGTTCAGGTCATATAATATCATATATTTGCTGATTAAAAGCATAGGTTTATTCAATGGTTTTTAAAATACACTTGATTGAATATCATTTATGCGTTAAATGAATTGTGAGTGGTAACTCTTAATTTGATGCTTCTGTCTTGGGTTTGGTCTGGCTGGTTAGAGACGTTTACCAGTATATTGTGCTGGAATCCTCAAATATGTAAGTTGTACATGTAATTATATCTCGTCATCTATAGGTTTAGAAGCGGTGTGCATTGTGGCTGGGATAGCTACTTTAATATATTATCCTATGATTGGTTAGTGTTGGTCGACACATTGACAGTACCAATGTTTATTAATTTGATTTAGCAAGAGTATCTCTATTTATGTTGTTTTTTTCAGGTGGAAGAACGTATTTTGGTTTGAACACAGAACACAGAACAGAACAAGCACCTGTTCGCCACATTATCTATGCTGTGTGCACCACTTTTCAAGGTAATACTTACTTAGCCTTATACCAGTGTGATTTAATGCGAATTCTACTGTATAATTATACACTCATTATTGACATAAACTCTGCATAATCTCTGTAAAAGTTGAAAATAAACATTATGACTAGATTAAAGCACTTTGTCACGATTTAAACATATACTTTTAAAAAATTCCATTACCGTACTTTAACGCGTATAGTGTGTACCCATGTATAGTGCGCACCCCCTTCTTAGAGGTCAAACTTGGGTAAAGAAAGTTGTTTCCATGTATAATAAGCATCGAAATATTAGTTTTCCTAGATGAACCATTCGACGAAAATAAAAGGTTAAAAAATTAAAAATTAAAAAATCTCTAATTGCATCACGATAATTAAAGCAGAATAATACGGTACAACAACTATCTGAAAAACAATTGCCTATCAATCTCCCGTTAATTCCAAACCCTGCTGAAAACCTGGGAATTACACAAAGAACTGACAATGCCATATAAATAAACTCTGTAATCATCGGTCATGAATACAAGCCAGCTGAGGCAATGTTTTAACCGGGCGAAACCATTTTTAATTTAGGTGTTACAGGTCATCGTATTGAATGAGAGTGGTCCATTCCATTATCTGTCAGAGACCTACACATGTTACTGCGTATTTGTCGGTTAAATCAAAAGACTAACCCATCCTCAAAAATATCAATAGAGGGTGTCGCTACTTGCGTCAACTTCAAAGGATTATAGAAATAGAATAACCCACTCTTCCCGTGTTTAAAGTGTGTCTGTTCTGTAGCTATTTCTGAAGTTTGCAAAACGTGTGAAATTATTAACAATTTAGCGAATAACAGCAAAACAAAGGGAAAACATGATCATCCTTTATTGAAATTCTGCAACAAATATGCAGGTATTTTTGTCTCGCCTTTTCGAAGAAAAAAGAGACATAGGTGTTGCTTTTCCGGCGGCGGCGTCAACATTCAAGTTTTGCATTTAGGTCATGTGAGAAACTGTATGCACTAGACCTTTAAAACTTTGCTTATAGTTGTATCTTGGGTGGTACATCGCAACGTGACAAAGCAAATGTGGAAGTGACCTTGACCCTCCAAGCAAAGGGCAGATAACTTAATAATTTTTAGGTTCAACTGATGCGTTTAGGTCACTTTTTCACAAACTCTATGTACTAGACCTTTAAAACTTTGCTTATAGTTGTATCGTGGGTGGTACATCGCAACGTGACAAAGCAAATGTGGAAGTGCTCTTGACCCTCTAAGCAAAGGGCAGATAACCTTATAATTTTTAGGTTCAACTTTTGCATTTAGGTCACTTTTTCACAAACTGTATGCACTAAGACCTTTCAAACTTTGCTTATAGTTGTATATTGAGTGGTACATTGCAACGTGACAAAGCAAATGTAGGTGTGACCTTCACCATCCAAGCAAAGGGCAGATAACTTTAATTGTTACATTTACATCACTTTCTCATGAACTATTATTATGCACTAGATATTTTTAACCTAATTTATAGCTTAATCTTTGGATGAATTTTTTTTTCTATTTTGACATAGTTGTGTCTTGGGTAATGCATACTTTTTGTAGCTGATGATTTTTAGCTCTACAGCTTTACCAAACTTTAACAGATTGTTAATATCATTGAAAGCTCACACAAGTTCCAAAACCAGCCAGATCGGACCAGTAAAAGCGGAGTTATGGCCCTTGCTTGATTTAGTTAAAAATGCTATATTTTGCCTCGTTAATACGATAGGGGTTTCATATTTCATCTGATCTTTACCAAACTTTACCAGATGTTTTGCAATTTTTGTCTCACCTTTTCGAAGAAGAAAAGAGACATAGGTGTTGCTTTTCCGGCGGCGGCGTCGGCGTCAGCATTCAAGTTTTGCGTTTAGGTCATTTTCTCACAAACTGTATACACTAGACCTTTCAAACTTTGCTTATAGTTGTATCTTGGGTGGTACATCGCAACGTGACAAAGAAAATGTGGAAGTGACCTTGACCCTCAAAGCAAAGGGCAGATAACTTAATAATTTTTAGGTTCAAATTTTGCGTTTAGGTCACTTTTTCACAAACTGTATGCACTAGACCTTTAAAACTTTGCTTATAGTTGTATCTTGAGTGGTACATCGCAATGTGACAAAGCAAATGTGAAAGTGACCTTGACCTTTCAAGCAAAGGGCAGATAACCTTATAATGTTTACCTTCAACTTTGGCATTTAGGTCGTTTTTTTTCACAAACTGTATGCACTAAGACCTTTAAAACTTTGCTTTTAGTTGTATCTTGAGTGGTATATTGCAACGTGACAAAGCAAATGTGGATGTGACCTTCACCATCCAAGCAAAGGGCAGATAACTTTAATTGTTACATTTACATCACTTTCTCATGAACTAAAATTATGCACTAGATGTTTTAAACCTAATTTATAGCTTAATCATTGGAAGAAAACATATTCAGTTTTGACATAGTTGTGTCTTGGGCAATGCATCCTTTTGGATGCCTGGATTTCATCTATGACCTCGACCTACTTTTTGGAGCTGATGATTTTTAGCTCTACTGGCCAAGAGCCTTCATTTTTCATCCGATCTTTACCAAACTTTAGCAGATTGTTAATATCAATGAAAGCTCCCACAAGTTCAAAAACCAGCCAGATCGGACCAGTAACAGTCGAGTTATGGCCGTTGATTTTGTTAAAATGCTATATTTTGCCTCGTTAATACAATAGGGCTTTCATTTTTCATCTGTTCTTTATCAAACTTTACGATGTTTTGCCTTTTTTTTTATTATTAGTATACTTTTTTGTTATTTGATTCTTTTTGATTTGTTTTTAATTTTGTTTTTAAATGTTTTATTTCATTACTTTTTTTTTTTTTGATGTTAACGCCGTGTTAGCAGGAAGCATAGCTATGATTTCTAGTTGTGCCTATTGCATTTTTTCCGGTTTGTTAATTTTTGATGGAGTTACAGCCTACTGATGGGAATTTTATGTCGACAACCCTTGATATATAAGAGCCGTTTTAGCCAGTAGAGCATCCACAGGCCCTCTTGTGCCTCTTGTTTTTAATAGAAAGGCATTTTGTTTTTAAACAAAATTAATGCACTTAAATGTCATCTCAGCAAACGGCAAACTTCGTTGTTTTTAGTTACTAAAATGTTTACAAACTTTCATTTAAACATCATTGACCTTTTTATTTTTATGTCCAGCCCCCATTAGGCGAGACATGTGAATCCTTGGATTTCTTGTTTATAATAGATGTACACTTTATTTATGTCGCCATCATCGCTTTTACTGTTGTCTGCAAGTGTCGTCTGGTGCATTTAACATATGAGAATAGAATTGTACAATACTATATGTACCAGTCTAATTCATGGAAATCACATGATATCAAGTCAGCTGATATAAATAACAAAACAAGGGCCAAATTTCGTTCACTCATTTATTGAAATTCTACAACAAATATGCAAATATTTATATAAAAACAGCTTTATAATAAACTTTATTCATTTCGAAGAATTAAGTCAATAAATTACTTGTATAAAGCGAGTAAGTCACGAAAAATAAAGTATTATCGGCATTCACAAATGTCTGTCTTTCATCCCAGATGTTTTTATTGGTGATTTTCTCCAGTCTGACATCGATTTTCTGCATATAAAATGCAAGAAAAAAAGCTTATTGCATTGTTTCCCTGTATTGTACGCACCCCACTTTCGGAAACCTTTAAAGAAGTAAAAAAACTGCGTACTATACAATGTAAAATACGGTTATGATATTGTTGTATTTATTTCTATGACATGTATACGGAAGGCAGAGCTGGTTACCAGTGACATAATTGTATCTATTTCTATGACATGTGTACACAGAATGAATGGCTGGTTACCAGTGACATAATTGTTGTATTTATTTCTATGACATGTATACGGAAGTAACGGCTGGTTACCAGTGACATAATTGTTGTATTTATTTCTATGATATGTGTATGCAGAATGGATGGCTGGTTACCAGTGATGTAATTGTTGTATTTATTTCTATGATATGTGTACACAGAAGGAATGGCTGGTTACCAGTGACATAATTGTTGTATTTATTTCTATGATATGTGTATGCAGAATGGATGGCTGGTTACCAGTGACATAATTGTTGTATTTATTTCTATGATATGTGTATGCAGAATGGATGGCTGGTTACCAGTGACATAATTGTTGTATTTATTTCTATGACATGTGTACACAGAAGGAATGGCTGGTTACCAGTGACATAATTGTTGTATTTATTTCTATGACATGTGTACACAGAATGAATGGCTGGTTACCAGTGACATAATTGTTGTATTTATTTCTATGATATGTGTATGCAGAATGGATGGCTGGTTACCAGTGACATAATTGTCGTATTTATTTCTATGATATGTGTATGCAGAATGAATGGCTGGTTACCAGTGACATAATTGTTGTATTTATTTCTATGACATGTATATGGAAGTAATGGCTGGTTACCAGTGACATAATTGTTGTATTTATTTCTATGACATGTGTATGCAGAATGAATGGCTGGGTACCAGTGACATAATTGTTGTATTTATTTCTATGATAGGTGTATGCAGAATGAATGGCTGGTTACCAGTGACATAATTGTTGTATTTATTTCTATGACATGTATATGGAAGTAATGGCTGGTTACCAGTGACATAATTGTTGTATTTATTTCTATGACATGTGTATGCAGAATGAATGGCTGGGTACCAGTGACATAATTGTTGTATTTATTTCTATAACATGTGTACACAGAAGTAATGGCTGGTCACCAGTGACATGATTGTTGTATTTATTTCTATGACGTGTACACAGAAGTAATGGCTGGTCACCAGTGACATAATTGTTGTATTTATTTCTATGACGTGTACACAGAAGTAATGGCTGGTCACCAGTGACATAATTGTTGTATTTATTTCTATCACATGTGTATGCAGAATGAATGGCTGGTTACCAGTGACATAAGTGTTGTATTTATTTCTATAACATGTGTACACAGAAGTAATGGCTGGTCATCAGTGACATAATTGTTGTATTTATTTCTATGACATGTGTATGCAGAATGAATGGCTGGTTACCAGTGATGTAATTGTTGTATTTATTTCTATGATATGTGTATGCAGAATGAATGGCTGGTTACCAGTGATGTAATTGTTGTATTTATTTCTATGACATGTGTACACAGAAGGAATGGCTGGTTACCAGTGACATAATTGTTGTATTTATTTCTATGTTATGTAAAAAGAAGGAAGAGCTGGTTACCAGTGACATAATTGTTGTATTTATTTCTATGACATGTATACAGAAGGAATGGCTGGTTACCAGTGACATAATTGTTGTATTTATTTCTATGACATGTATACAGAAGGAATGGCTGGTTACCAGTGACATAATTGTTGTATTTATTTCTATGACGTGTACACAGAAGGAATGGCTGGTTACCAGTGATGTAATTGTTGTATTTATTTCTATGACATGTATACACAGAAGTAATGGCTGGTTACCAGTGATGTAATTGTTGTATTTATTTCTATGACATGTATACAGAAGGAATGGCTGGTTACCATTGATGTAATTGTTGTATTTATTTCTATGACATGTATACAGAAGGAATGGCTGGTTACCATTGATGTAATTGTTGTATTTATTTCTATAACATGTATACAGAAGGAATGGCTGGTTACCAGTGACATAATTGTTGTATTTATTTCTATGACATGTGTACACAGAAGGAATGGCTGGTTACCAGTGACATAATTGTTGTATTTATTTCTATTACATGTGTACACAGAAGTAATGGCTGGTTACCAGTGACATAATTGTTGTATTTTTTTCTATGACGTGTGTACACAGAAGTAATGGCTGGTTACCAGTGATGTAATTGTTGTATTTATTTCTATGACATGTATACACAGAAGGAATGGCTGGTTACCAGTGACATAATTGTTGTATTTATTTCTATGACATGTGTACACAGAAGTAATGGCTGGTTACCAGTGATGTAATTGTTGTATTTATTTCTATGACATGTATACACAGCAGGAATGGCTGGTTACCAGTGACATAATTGTTGTATTTATTTCTATGACATGTGTACACAGAAGTAATGGCTGGTTACCAGTGATGTAATTGTTGTATTTATTTCTATGACATGTATACACAGAAGGAATGGCTGGTTACCAGTGATGTAATTGTTGTATTTATTTCTATGACATGTATACAGAAGGAATGGCTGGTTACCAGTGACATAATTGTTGTATTTATTTCTATGACGTGTACACAGAAGGAATGGCTGGTTACCAGTGACATAATTGTTGTATTTATTTCTATAACATGTATACACAGAAGTAATGGCTGGTTACCAGTGATGTAATTGTTGTATTTATTTCTATGACATGTGTACACAGAAGTAATGGCTGGTTACCAGTGATGTTATTGTTGTATTTATTTCTATGACATGTAAACACAGAAGTAATGGCTGGTTACCAGTGATGTAATTGTTGTATTTATTTCTATGACATGTATACAGAAGGAATGGTTGGTTACCAGTGACATAATTGTTGTATTTATTTCTATGACATGTGTACACAGAAGTAATGGCTGGTTACCAGTGATGTAATTGTTGTATTTATTTCTATGACATGTATACAGAAGGAATGGCTGGTTACCAGTGACATAATTGTTGTCATTATTTCTAAGACATGTGTACACAGAAGTAATGGCTGGTCACCAGTGACATAATTGTTGTATTTATTTCTATGACATGTGTACACAGAAGTAATGGCTGGTCACCAGTGACATAATTGTTGTATTTTTTTCTATGATATGTGTACGCAGAAGTAATGGCTGGTTACCAGTGACGTAATTGTTGTATTTATTTCTATGATATGTGTATGCAGAATGAATGGCTGGTTACCAGTGACATAATTGTTGTATTTATTTCTATAACATGTGTACACAGAAGGAATGGTTGGTCATCGGTGACATATAATTTTTGTATTTATTTCTATGACATGTGTACACAGAAGGAATGGCTGGTTACCAGTGACATAATTGTTGTATTTATTTCTATCACATGTGTATGCAGAATGAATGGCTGGTTACCAGTGACATAATTGTTGTATTTATTTCTATGATATGTGTACGCAGAAGTAATGGCTGGTAACCAGTGACGTAATTGTTGTATTTATTTCTATGATATGTGTATGCAGAATGAATGGCTGGTTACCAGTGACATAATTGTTGTATTTATTTCTATGACATGTGTACACAGAAGGAATGGTTGGTTACCGGTGACATATAATTGTTGTATTTATTTATATGACATGTATACAGAAGGAATGGCTGGTTACCAGTGACATAATTGTTGTATTTATTTCTATAACATGTGTACACAGAAGGAATGGTTGGTTACCGGTGACATATAATTGTTGTATTTATTTCTATGACGTGTACACAGAAGGAATGGCTGGTTAACAGTGACATAATTGTTGTATTTATTTCTATAACATGTGTACACAAATGGAATGGTTGGTTACCGGTGACATATAATTGTTGTATTTATTTCTATAATATGTGTACACAAAAGGAATGGCTGGTTACCAGTGACATAATTGTTGTATTTATTTCTATAATATGTGTACACAAAAGGAATGGCTGGTTACCAGTGACATAATTGTTGTATTTATTTCTATAACATGTGTACACAGAAGGAATGGCTGGTTACCAGTGATGTAATTGTTGTATTTATTTCTATGACATGTGTATACAGAAGGAAGAGCTGGTTACTGGTTTATTTCTATGATATGTGTATGCAGAATGGATGGCTGGTTACCAGTGACATAATTGTTGTATTTATTTCTATGATATGTGTATGCAGAATGGATGGCTGGTTACCAGTGACATAATTGTTGTATTTATTTCTATGATATGTGTATGCAGAATGGATGGCTGGTTACCAGTGACATAATTGTCGTATTTATTTCCATGTTTGGAAGTGCTGGTTACCGGTGAAATGATTGTTGTCTTTATTTCTATGTTGTGTGTATAAAAAAGGAAGAGCTGGTTACCAGTGACATAATGGTGGGTTTATTGCTGGTTTATAACAAACAGAAACAGACAAGGCAAAGTCTAGATGTGGTCGATGCTCCGTTTCTACCTGGCAGACTCAGGTTTGTGTTCGGTCACCATCATTTAAACATTGATCATCAATTGACATGTAGATCTATATGTCAGGTATTAAAGGCAGAATATAATTATTAAAAAGTATAATGAAGACACTGACAATGTTTTTGAAAGTATTATAGCATGATAACTCATCCATTCAAAAGAATAGAATAAAATTTAGCAAGCTTTGTGAAATAAATAGTTTCACTACCATATAACAAAAACTCACCTGGGCTATTAAATGTTTTGTTATATATCAAATATATATACGTAGTTTTTATTGGCTGAAAAGCAGTCACGTGAAAGTCGTTAGTATAAACTACTGACTTGAAAACGTGTTTAAACATGACCAATCCGGTTTAAAC
This sequence comes from Cyrtodaria siliqua, assembly GCA_037043455.1. Classification (NCBI taxonomy): domain Eukaryota; kingdom Metazoa; phylum Mollusca; class Bivalvia; order Adapedonta; family Hiatellidae; genus Cyrtodaria; species Cyrtodaria siliqua. Next base: position 156,914 of record JAWPHD010004721.1, read on the forward strand.
CAGACTTGCGAGTCAATAGTTCTCTTTCGGGTGAATAGTTCTCTTGCCGAGTCGATAGTATCTTCCAGATCATTCAAGCGCTTTATTACCAATGTCAGTTATTTACAATAAGCGCTCAGTGACATAGAATAAAAATTAACACCAAACCTCTCTATGATTAAATATAATAAATCAACTATCTACTTCTGTTTCTGTCAACTGTTAAAACTATTCATCCTCGGGAATGACTACTGACCCCTCAGCAGTGAACTATTGACCTCGACTGCATCTCGGTCAATAGTTCACTGCTTCGGGTCAATAGTCATTCCCTTGGATGAATAGTTTTAACCATTGACCTCAACAGAAGTAGATAGTTGTATACTATTACATTGTGTCACATGAACACAGCAGTAATGCATAAAACGGGTAGCTTTGCAGGCGGGTTAGTTTATTAATATTGCTTGTATTTTGTACATGTCAATCAGATGTCAACATAATTCTGCTAAAAAAGTCAACAGAAAATGTATTGCGTTTTCAGCATACTTTGTGTTTGTATACAAAGACCATTTTAATAACAGCAGTTGAAAACTTGTGTACAATCAATGAAAAATCAGATATAAGGTCCTATAGAAACCACAGCGTCCAAACACAATGGCATCGCAGGTCCACACTATACTGCGAACAAGCAGAAATATTTAATTATACAATGAAAAAGACAACATATAACAGAAAGACAGGGTTACTGTGGACTTGGAATGGTCAGTAGGCATTAAGGCCTACAGGTTAGCTGGAATCAATTTTATGTGTACACAATCCTCGCTATTATCCTGTCTTCAGTGCCCAAATATAGACAAGACAATGTAAACAAAACTACATCCCATCAAAGGAATTCTGTAACATCCAGAGAAAATAAAAGAATCACTAACATGTTGTTGTAAAGCTATATAAAATACAAAATAAAAAACATCTCAGGATGTATCCAGAATTGTACTGAACAATCACAGCAGTTGCAGCCAAAGAGAAAACCAATCTAGGGTACAACCAGAAAACCCGAGGGACGAACGCTCATGCACCTACAACCCTTTGTCGGGGTTTCAGTAGGTTGTCCAGTCATCGCACGAGGGACAAGTGAAGCGTAGTGACTGACTTTATAGGGGTCATTCAGTAAACATGCAGTGCATCGTAATACTAAAGGTCGTACCCTTTTCTGATGAACTTCCTGATTAATTTTGTAAAGTGGTCAGGAAATCTGCCAGATTCCTTTAAGTTACGAAGTTTATAGACCACACCTCCATAAAATTAGGGTTGTGATATTTCTTGATGCAGAAGAGTTTTAAGGTTGGTGTTGTACTTCTCCAGTAGGTTTTCGTTGCGGCGGTAGAATTTTAAGAAAAGTGATAACGAAAACCCTGCTGAAGAAGTTTACTTGTAATAACTTTATAAGGAATTTGGTCAAAAAACACTGTTAAAACAAGTTTGTGTGTTATTATCCCCAAACATTTGAGTGTTATTAGCTGCAAACATTTGAGTGTTGGTAGCACCAACAATTTGAGAAGCATGCAATATTGATTTTTGTGTTTCAGATGTAAGCCCCAGAAGCATGCTGTATCACCGGGGTCTCCACGTAAGGCTTGGATGGGCTTCCAGGAGGCAGCACACTACACAAAGTTTGCTCTGGGCAGTTAAAATATGGATGGTTCTATTATATTGGTCTTAATAATCTTATCACGGCTACATGCAGACTTTTGCCTCAACTAAGGTAGGCTAGATTGTTCCTTGCCACAACTAACAAGATTTCCAACTTATGCTAGACCGTACCATTCTAAATTTGTATAACACAAGATTCAAGTATTATTGATCAGCCATCTTTAAATAAAACGGGTGGGGTGTGGTCAAGTGAAATTTCCAGCCAATTGCATATTTTAGGCATGAGCAGTGTCAACCATAAAGTACATGACAGTAATTTTACACTATTAATGTGAACATATGAGAAAGAATACTCATATGGCAGAAAGTGTGCCCTTTATAACCGCAACTGGCTGGTACAATTTTACTCAAAGGTATCTATTAACCCTTAGCCCGATACATATATATAATGGACTGTTCTTTCTTAAGTCCATACCATTTACTTGACAAAGGGGTGTTTTGGGGGAAATGACTGATCAGCAGCTGGACATTGTTAACCCTGAGTTACTCGCAGGCTGATCTGGGTTTAAAATGGACGCAAAGGCTATTATAGATGACGCTAAGCGGGTTTAAGGTTACGGTTTTGTTACAATTAGTATCTGAGATACTTGAGCTAGATCAACCAATAGAGCATTCTACTATTGAACTTAATCTGCTTCCCATTTGAGAAGAAATTTGAGAAGAACCTAAAATTAGCAATTTCAATAAAGTAAAATACTCTTATTTGAATTATTTATCCAAGCCTAGGCCAATACTTTATCCACAAAGAGAGATATGGCTGACTGCTGTACAGAAGTTTTGTTACATAAGCTTGTTCAATTTGAATGCTTTTTGTTTGTTATTATTAGATGGTATTCTAAGCAACGCCCCTCACAAATAGAAGATGATGGTAAATATCTGGCCAACACTGCGGCCTTCCGTTTACAGACCGGGACAAAGATGGATGACATTATCTGTGCATGCTTTCATAACGAGGTTGGTAGTAGGCAGGAGGGGTTTTGACTAATCAAACAATATTGGACATATATTAAGAATTACATGGTCAGTAACTTTAATTTAATTTAAGCTGTATTTTTGGGAGTGTAAGAAAAGTGATAAATGCAAGTTCTGGCAAGTATTTATCACTTTTCGACAAGCCAAAATACAACTGAAAGTCTAAGTTTAATACTAACATGTAGTTTTTAGCTCTACTGGCCAAGGGCCAGCAGAGCTTATGGGATGGCGAGTTGTCCGTCGTCCGTCTGTCGTCCCTCCCTCCGTCGTCCGTCCGTCATTAACTTTTGTCTCGTTAAGACGATAGGGCCTTCATTTTTTATCCGATCTTTACCAAACTTTAACATATTGTTAATATCAATGAAAGCTCGGACAAGTTTGAAAACAGCCAGATCGGACCAGTAAGAGCGGAGTAATGGCCCTTGATTTAGTTAAAATTGCTATATTTTGCCTCGTTAAGACGATAGGGCCTTCATTTTTCATCCTATCTTTACCAAACTTTACCACATTGTTAATATCAATGAAAGCTCGGACAAGTTTGAAAACCAGCTGTATCGAACTAGTAACAGTGGAGTTATGACCCTTGATTTAGTTAAAAATGCTATATTTTGCCTCGTTAAGACAATAGGGGCTTCATTGTTCATCCAATCTTTACCAAACTTTATCAGATTGTAAATGTCATTGAAAGCTCGAACAAGTTCGAAAACCAGCCATATCGGACCAGTAACAGTGGAGTTATGGCCCTTGATTTAGTTAAAAATGCTATATTGCTATATTTTGCGTCGTTAAGACGATAGGGCCTTCATTTTTCATCCTATCTTTACCAAACTTTACCACATTGTTAATATCAATGAAAGCTCAGACAAGTTCGAAAACCAGCCATATCAGACAAGTAACAACGGAGTTATGGCCCTTGATTTAGTTCAAAATGCTATTTTTTGCCTCGTTAAGATGATAGGGCCTTCATTTTTTATCCTATCTTTACCAAACTTTACCACATTGTTAATATCAATGAAAGCTCGGACAAGTTCGAAAACCAGCCATATCAGACTTTTAACAGCGGAGTTATGGCCCTTGATTTAGTTAAAAAAGCTATATTTTGCCTCCTTAAGACGATAGGGTCTTCATTTTTATCCGATCTTTACCAAACATTACCAGATTGTTAATATCAATGAAAGCTTGGACAAGTTCGAAAACCAGCCATATAGGACCAGCAACAGCAGAGTTATTGCCCTTGATTTAGTAAAATATTCTATATTTTGCCTCGTTAAGACGATAGGGCCTTCATTTTTCATCCTATCTTTACCAAACCATACCAGATTGTTAATATAAATGAAAGCTCAAACAAGTTCAAAACCAGCCAGTTTGGACCGGTAACAGCGGAGTTATGGCCCTTGATTTAGTTAAAAATGCTATATTTTGTCTCGTTAATATGATAGGGTCTTCATTTTTCATCCGATCTTTACCAAACTTTACCAGATTGTAACTATCAATGAGTCAGACAAGTTTGAAAACCAGCCAGATTGGACCATTTACACCGGAGTTGTGGCCCTTGATTTTTTGAAATGTGCTATATTTTGGCCTCATTAAGAAGAAAGGGCCTTCGTTTGGCCAGATTTCATTGAAATTTTTCAGTGATGATCAGTACCAAGCCTAGTTGTACATATCGTCACCGTGTTCCGGTTGAATGATTTTGGCAGTTTTAATACACAAACTTTGTCCTGACTAGTTCTCCTGAGCCACTGGTTATCCGGTGAATATTACAAGAATCTTTCATGGGTATCCGGTGAAGATAGGGAATTTCAACCCTCGGTATAAGTGTTTTTATCGGAACCGAGGCTCTGCCGAAGTTCCGATTAAAACACTTATACCGAGGGTTGGAATTCCCTATCTGAACCGAATACCCACGATATATTCTTTTTCTTGCATATCAGAGACATGTTGTGCGTTGACGCCGCCAGGTACTTATGTTTTGCATGTTATCCTCGACCTTTATGTCAACCCTAGGGTGAGATGGAAATATATAGCCCCGTTAAAATGAATTATAAAAAGACTTTCTTGCATACAGGACAAGGATATAGACTTTCTTGCATACCGGACAAGGATATCTGTCATTTTACCGGAGCTAGATATTTCCATCTCACCCAAGGGTCGAGATAAAATTCACACGCGCCAACATCAGGTATGCCGGAAAACATGCAAAAAGTTAGTAGCTGGCGGCTTCAACGCATAAAACGTAAAACATGTCTCTGATATGCAAGAAAAAGAAGCTATCATGGGTATTCGGTTCAGATAGGGAAAACTGTGACCCAAGGACCAGGCCATATCTGACCATAGGGTCACTATTTGACCACAGTTGGTAGAGAACCATAAGCTAATAATACATACAAAATAAGTAGACCTCTGGCTCCTGTTTTTTTAGAGAGAAGAGTTTTTAAAGCTGTTTCTATATGACTATTTAAATATATCACCCCTGGGGCGGAGACAAATATGACCTCAGGGTCAACATTTTAACAACTTGCTAGTGGACTTACAGTTTTAGAGAAGATTTTTAAAGAGTTCCTACATAACTCTATGTAAAACTGTTTCCCCCGTGGCTTGGCCATATTGGACCCCGGGGTCACCATTTTATAAATACTTGGTAGAGGACCCTAAACTTTTGATACATGCAAAATTTCAGATATGTAGCTTTTGTAGTTTCAGCGAAAACAATTTCTTTTAAAGAAACTTGATTTTTATATAAAAGGGGGCGATAACTCTAATAACAGGAATCCGCTACCGTGTTGGCAATGCTATCATGGATTTTTTGTTTTTCTACAAGGTACTCAATAATATGGTACTAGTAAGAACTTGTCCCTTTAGGTGGTAACAAAAACATGTATGGCTCATGGCCTATGTTTCTTGGGTTGGCCTCGATAATGTTTATGTTTTTGAATCACATCATACCAGTAGAGCGTCTACAGGCCCACTTGGGCCTCTTGTTTTTAGCAGGGCCAGCAGAGCTTATGGGATGGCGAGTTGTCCGTCGTACGTCTGTCGTCCGTCCGTCCGTCGTTAACTTTTGTCTCGTTAAGATGATAGGGCCTTCATTTTTCATCTGAACTTTACCAGATTGTTAATATCAATGAAAGCTCGGGCAAGTTTGAAAACCAGCCAGATCGGACCAGTAACAGCGGAGTAATGGTCCTTGATTTAGTTAAAAATGCTATATTTTGCCTCGTTAAGATGATAGGGCCTTCATTTTTTATCCGAACTTTACCAAACTTTACCAGATTGTTAATATCATTGACAGCTTGGACAAGTTTGAAAACCAGCTAGATCGGACAAGTAACAGCATAGTTATGGCCCTTTATTTAATTAACAATGATATAATTTGCCTCGTTAAGACAATAGGGCCTTCGTTTTTCATCCGATCTTTTCAAAAATTTTACAAGATTGTTAATATCAATGAAGGCTCGGACGAAAACCAGTCAGATCGAACCAATAACAGCAGAGTTATGGCCCTTGATTAGTTGAAAATGCTATATTTGCCTCGTTAAGATGATAGGGCCTTCATTTTTCATCCAATCTTTACCAAACTGTACCAAATTATTAATGTCAATTAAAGCTCGGACGAGTTCGAAAACCAGCCAGATTGGACCAGTAACAGCAGAGTTATGGCCCTTGATTTAGTTAAAAATGCTATATTTTGCCTCATTAATATGATTTTGCATTTTGCATCTGATCTTTACCAAACTTTACCAGATTTTTTAGTTATGGCCCTTGATTTAGTTAAAATGCTGTGTTTTGCCCAAATCTTTCAAAACAACGTAATTGCTGTCACTCGCTTCATTGATGTTATAAGAGCCATATTAGCCAGTAGAGTGTCCACAGGCCCTCTTGGGCCTCTTGTTTGTTATGTCCATTACTCTGATACCAGAAGTCATACAGGTTTTCAATTTCATACACACTTACATTTGTATGACATCAACATGTTCCTACCTCAAAACCGGGCAGTATCAATGACCTTGACCTAAATTTTTAACTTAATTTACATTACCGTTTTACATTCAAGTTTTATATTATGTCCATTACTGCGACACAAAGCCACACAGCTTTCAAACTTCATACACCATTGCATCTATATGACGTCAATATCTTCTTGCACAAAAGCAGCTCAATATCAGTGACCTTGACTTATTTTTTATTTTTATTCATTTACATTTAGTTTGCTGGGATTTTTAATTTTCAAGTATGTAATTATTAATATTTCACTCCAGTGTTTACATGGTAAAGCACTCTCTCACTGAACTAGAAACTATTTTGTCTTCTATAACTTCTGGCCCTCCAGAGTTTTTCCATGACTATTGCTTGTGACGGGGTCAAAGTCTTTTAACTTCCAGCCGGCAATAGTTTTATCTGAAATTGTGCTTCCATCGTGTTTCTTTTTATATAGTTTCTTTCGTACAGTAATCGCACCATCCGTCCGTCCGTCAGTCCGCAGTTTGTGTCCGGACTGTACCTTTAAAACCCCTGCATGGATTTTTAATTAACTTGGCACAAGTGATCACCATAACAAGACGATGTGTCGCACACAAAACCCAGGTCCGTACCTCAAAGGTCAAGGTCACACTTGCAGTTCATAGGTCAAAAACAGGTATGCTATTTTGTGTCCGGACCGTAACGTCACAACCCATGATGTTTAAATAACTTGGCACAACTGATCAAGACGACGTGTCATGCACAAAATCCAGGTCCATGGCTCCAAGTTCAAGGTCACACTTAGAGGTCAAAGGTCACTTCGTGGGCATTTGTCACTTACTGTGACATTTCTTGTTTGACTTTGGAACACTTCGATCAATTATATCAAATATTATTGGCTGGACAGTTGACTCAGACGACACATCTGCTTTAATGGATTTATAGCTGGTGATTTTATTTACATTTGGAATAATTTTTATGCATTTTTCCTTCCGTGAACGCTATTACCTGACATCTGTTTGTATTTTACGGAAAAATTTGACAGGATATCAATACGCAGTCTGGATTACATATATACGATACCTCAATTCAATGCGTTTTAGAAAGTAAACATAACCCGAAACCCGTCTGTGAAATGTTCGTTTAGTCAAACGTAGACTCGTTCTCAATATGTTCTAATCGAGTTTTGCATCATACAGTACTAGGAACATATTCTACAAATGTGTGCTGAGTACGGAACAGAACAATTCGACAAACAAATCATTTAATTTCAGAAGATGGAGATTGAGAAACGTGGTGTATTTACATTTCGATACACATTGAAATAAATCATTTGTGTTTTTCTTATTTTTTTTACGTTTTTAGTACGCATAGAAAGAAATCTTTGCGTTTTTTGGCTCATTTATTTGCAAAAATTATGCAGATACACAGCTTATCTAGAGTTCTGTGTTACTGTTCTTATTCTTAGCTATTCTCCCCCACCCAACTCCCCCTCCCCACCACCCACCCTCTCTGCCCTATCCCACCCACCAAAACCCGAAACATTCTTTTTCTATTTTGTGCCTGCTCACTCCCCACACCCCACCACCATCCGAAACTTATTTTTGTTTTACATATTTATGTGTTGTTTTGTTTATCAGTTCTTACACCTAGCTATGTTGCTTCATTTTTTGTGTAGGTAGGTGAGAGGAGGTGGAATGAGGGTGAGGGTTGGAGTATGGGGACCAGGGGTAGTGGAGTTGTGGGGGGGGGGGGGGGGTTGCCCCCACACCTTGATTGGGCCAACAATTCTAATATATTAGTAAATAACACATCATAATAAGGAAATGTGCATTAATTTTGGTAAAGATGAACATCCAATCTGTTGTTACTAAACATGTTTTAAGTTTCTTATTTATTAATTGATTCCATTCTTATGACAAGCCATGAAAAATGCTTGATTCCAGTTTTGTTGCACATGGTGAGAAAAAACTTGATTTAAATTACAAAATTAACAATGAGATCCAGTTATATGACAGTGAAGGAACGTTTGATACACGTTACATTGCACACAGTGATTTTTTTTACAGTAATTAAGCTTTTTAAAGCACATGAAAACATGCACATGCATCTACATAAGCAGAATATAATTTGCCTTTTAATATTACACTTAACATTTTGTTATTCCATTTTATAAGCAACCGATGATCCTTTAGTGGCATTTTCTAGTTTCTCTAACATTTTCAAATTGATTGTTCCCAAACTTGATGTACACATAACAACTGATGACCTTATGTCCCAGTACATCACCCATCATTGATTGTCTAATTTATTACAGAATAATGGCCCTTTTTGGCTTAGAATGTTTCACTCTATTATAAATGAACTTCATGTGGCTTTCACTTTAAAACTTTTCATGGAGTGTTATAAAATTTTACATACAGTTCACACGTTATGATATGATGTGTCTCTGCTTCAACGTTTTTTAGATTCTTCAATATTTTTTTTGCAGAATTATGGACCTTTGTTTTATTTAGAATTGTGTTCACATTAAAAAATTAACAGATATTTTAGACATTCATTTTTCTTGATTTTGCCCATCATTGGCTATAGCAAAAAAGCGGGAGTATTCATCACCTTCAGTGATAGTTCTAGTTAGTGTTGGCTTGATATAATTATATCAGTTACAAATGGTTAATATAGGTTGACTTATTGAATATTTATTACATATTTGTCTGTGATTGTATAGGAAATACTGGGAATAGAAAACCTATATCTACTCGTTTCCTCTACTGGGAAATATCTTCCAGTGGGAGATTCCCCGTGTGGTTGCCGGGGTAGAATACAACCACTGCAAACACACCGTCACATGCAGAGGGGTAGGACCCCCCCATTCATATTCATTTTGTCATTTTTTGTTCATGCTCATTTGGGGCGTCCGTGGCCGAGTGGTTAGAGTCTCTGACTTGCAATCACTTGCCCCTCACCGCTGTAGGTTCGATCCCTCGGGCCTAGGAATCTTTATGTGAGGAAGCTATCCAGCTGGCTTGCGGAACGTCGGTGGTTCTACCCAGGTGCCCGCCCGTGCACGAAAATTGCCCGGAGGGGCACCTGGGGTCTTCCCCCACCAGTGGAAGCTGGAAAGTCGCCATATGACCTTAGCTGTTGGTGCGACTATAAAATCCAATTCAATTCAATTCAATTCAATTCATGCTCATTTAAGGTCTTCATCATGACCCCTGCATTGTTTCAGGTGCCATCTCGCTCACATCACTAAGAGCAGTGGCAGAAAAACAATAACGTGGCTCCAGCGTAAACGGAGTTTCTACGATAGAATTTGCAGCAACTCTGCAGTTCAGGGTGAGAAGGTTCTAGGCCCATTTTCCATATTTTATCTCGATGTACATGGAAGATGAGCCTGGCATGTTTATGCCTTTTAGGCGCCATATAACCTTTTCATGTGTTGGTGCGCCTTAAAACCCCAATTCAATTCAATTCCAGTGGGAGATATTTCCCAGTACGGAACAGTGCTCGGCCATTGAACGCCAAATGAATTTCTGCTTGTTTTACGGACGTCTTCTCAGATTCCGCCACTAAAGAAAAACGATTATGGAAATTAACGAAGAGTTCCGGTTCCACTTGTTTTGTTTGTATGATGTTACGTCGTCTTGGCGTTCTTGTGCAAATTGGTGTAAAAAGGCGTGAATCATTAGAAATATTAATAAAATATCATTTTAAATTATTTAATATATAGTTTAATAACCAGTGTTTATGAGATACTGAAAATATCTCCCTCGGTAGAGAAATGGCCCGGATATAAGAACTTGTGCTCCGCACTCGTTCTTATATCGGGGCCATTTCTCTACCGAGGGAGATATTTCCCGTAGCTCAAAAACACTGGTTATTAATCCCCCATTTATGGGGTTGGGTGGGGGGACTATAGGTTTGCACCCTGTCCGTCCGTCCTTCCGAAATACTTGTCCGGGCCATATTTTCAATACTATAAGACTTTGAGATATCAAACTTGGTATGTGGATACATCTTGGAATAGCGTTGTGTCGCGTACCAAAAAAGTTCACTGTGACCTCCGTCATAGAAAATGCTTGTCCTGACCGTATTTTCAATACTATACCACTTAGAGATACCAAACTTGATATTTGAATACATCTTGGGATAGTAGTGTGTCGCATACCAAAATAAGGTCACAGTGACCTTGACCTACGACCTCTGTCATAGAAAATGTTCCGAAAATGCTTGTCCGGGTCATATTTTCAATACTATAAGACTGAGATACCAAACTTGGTATATGTATACATCTTGGGATAGTGGTGTGTCACATACCAAAGGTCACTGTGACCTTGACCTGTGACCTCTGTCATAGAGAATGGTTGTCCGGACCGTTTTTTCAATACTATAATACTTAGAGATACCAAACTTGGTTATGTGAATACATCTTGGGATAGCGGTGTGTCACGTACCAAAATAAAGTCATTGTGAATGACCTGTGACCTCTGTCATAGAAAATGCTTGTCCAGACCGTTTTTTCATTACTTTAACACTTAGAGATACCAAACTTGGTATGTGAATTCATCTTGGGATAGCGGTGTGTTGCGTACCAAAATAAGGTCATCTTGACCTGTGACCTCTGTCATAGAAAATGCTTGTCCAGACCGTATTTTCAAAACTATAACACTTAGAGACACCAAACTTGGTCTGTGAATACATCTTGGGATAGCAGTGTGTCGCCTACCAAAATAAGGTCATTGTGACCTTGACCTTGATCTTTGACCTTCATCATAGAAAATGTCTGGAAAATGTTTGTCTGGGCCGGTGGGGGACTGGATTGCCCTGCAATTCTTGATGCTCTTTTTAAACTCTATATACCGGTGGTATAATTGTTGCAATGTTCGTTTTAATGGCAATGCATTACTATATGCAACTGTTTAATGACTAATCTACCATCACAAAAGTCAGAATTAACAATAATGTATAATCCTTTTCTAAGCATTTCATTGATGGATTGCAGGAGTTTTTCCAATTGCATTTGAATCAGTCAATCATCACTCCTTAAGCTGGATCTTAATAAATACAGTAGCATAGCTGCCTTTACACCACAATGCAGTGACATAATGACATGTGCAATAGTAGCAATATATCTGTGGCTTCTTTAATTGGTCAAGCTAATTGAAACAGGAAGTTGGAGGAACAAGCAACTCCTTATCTATAACAGCTGCTGTCATGTACGATGATTATAATTTGTTTTAGAGTTATGAAGACTGTATTTACATTTAACACTTATCTATGTAGAAAAGTAAGTCCACTATCGTGAAAAAACAGTTGTGGTAGAAATTAAACCAAGTCTTTCTATTCAAATTACGCAGTCCTCCCTAAAACAAACTATTTTTGTGCATGTCAATCTATTATTTTCTATGACTATCAAACAATGCATCAACTAAAACTAATTCATTGCCTAAATAATTTAAATTTGCTCTTTAAAAAAAAGGTGAGAAAATCAAGTTGTGTGCCCTAAAAAATAAAAGTTTGTCGCTTGCTTTAAATCTTAAATTTTAAAAATCTCAGGATTTTGTGTTTGGCAAACCTGTGAAATACAATGTGACAGTTGAAAAGAATACGGGTAGTCTTTAAACATGAATGGGTTATAGCGTAAGACTTTTCCAAGCAATGTTAAGGTTTGTTGAATGCAGATTTAACATTAACTTGGCAGCTTTATCACTTAAACACATTTTGCAGAGATGCCATTAAACCAAATTTGCGTAAACTTTCTGGTAAATCTGGTCCTGGCCAGAGATGATGGTGACAGAATGGTTTACTGGAAATGATGTTTGGATGTATTTCTGCAATTAAATACTTTGTATTTTTATGCCCGCAGCACCAAATGGTGAGGGCGAATAAAGCGTTAGCCATGTCCGTCTGTCCGTTAGTTCTTCCATCCCAAAAAGTTTGTGTGTCTATCTCCTCACACAGTTTTCAACAGATTGTTTTGAAACTTTACAGGATGCTTACGATGTGCATATCTGTTGGGCGTTAAAATCGACCTTGTATTACTGGAGTTGGCCCTTTTCCATTTCAATTATATTGTTTTTAAATGAATATCGACAAATTGTTTGTCATTTCACATCACCATCATCATCACCACATTGACATTGAATTTGATATATTTCAGGCCGATTCAACATAACATACTCTGTTATTGGTGACAGTCTAGTGATTCCCTGGTCAACATAACTCAAAGTGGAAATGTCATGCTGTGACCAGGAACCAATCTCAACACTAGCTCACTAGAGGTATCCAAATAGATTGTGAGTTTACATATTAATCTCTATGTTTTAGTAATACTTGTGAAATTGGAGCTATGGTGAACACACCCCTTGCCTCATGTCTGCTCTTCATGATATTATCACTTTTATTATTATACAAAGTGAAGTGGGGGCTATATAGGAATAACGTAATGTCGCATTGCGTAACACATTTTTGTCCCGTCGTGTCGCGTAACATATTTTTGTCCCATTCAGTAGCGTAACATATTTTTATTACTAGCATTTCTCATTCTGGAATGGGTTGTTCCCAAACTTCATATACTCTTAACAATTGATGACCTTATGACCCTCTACATCACCGATGAATGATTGCCTAATTTATTACAGAATTATGGTCCTTTGTTTGACTTAGAATAAAAAAGCGGGGCTATTCATCACCTTCAGTGATAGTTCTAGGTTTCAGATGTTAAAACTCTTGGTATACTTAATGACACTACGATAATTCATACTTGCAAACCTTTAAGGCTTCAATAGAGGGACATGTCTGAATGAAGGCTTAGCACAAGTCTTAAAAGTCCTTAGAGAAATCCGTAAGTTATAAATAGCTGTCACGCAGAGCAAATCGGCGATACCTACACATGACGCTGCTTTGCAATACATTGCGATTTATTTTACCATAAGTTTAAAACAGCTATCACTGGTGCATCACCATAGTTAGCACCATTCAATATTTTCGATATTGCACTAGTGGTATAACATAACGTTATTGACGTCATGGACGTCACGTTAATGTACATTTTTGACGTAATGTGACGTTATAAGTTGTGTAATAAATTCATTATAGAATTTTTAAACTCGAAGAGCAAAATGATATAATGCACGGCAAGAGCCTCGCATTATATCATTTTGCCTACTGGTTGAATAAATTCAGTAATGAATGAGTACTCGTGTAAGATCCTCTGTTTATCAACTAAATACATAAATAATGTATTTGAAAAAATACTGCCAATCCTGATGTTCTTCCTCGTAACAAATTCAGATCTCTGCATTAAACGTTTTAAACCGTCACTTTTCGATTTTCTAGTTATTCTTGTTTTCATTCTAGAAGTCTGTTTAACCCATGAATATGTTTTGTAGAATCTTAATCGAGTTGTGTATCTGTAACAAATCTTTTATACAGACGGTCCATTAAAATGCACCATTAACTTCACATGCTTATCGTGTAGGATTATTCGCAAACTATTTGGAATAAGACTGCTGAACCAGTATTGTACTGAATCTTGATTCCTAACTTGTCTTACATGCTTATTGGTAATGATGTTTAAAAAAATAATGATAATGATTTATTGGTAGGCTTTTATGTCACAAGCAGTTAACACAGTTATTACCTCGTCTATTTTGTTTACTATGATAATCATTTTAATATGGATAATGGATATGAATAATTGGTTTTACAGGCCTTTTTATTGTTTGACTTCTGACAGTATTATGCAGTGACTGTTTTTCAGAAAATGTCCCCATGTTGCTGGGGTAGAATACAACCACTGCAAATCCCGCTAGAGGTAGAGGGGTAGGACAAACCCTTTATGTTCATTTTGACATTTGTATCATACTGACATTCAAGGTCTTCATCGTGACAAGTATGCAAATGTGGAAACGTGGCTCTGTTGTAAATGGAGTGTCTACTATAGCAACGATTCAAGCAACCCTGCAGTTCTGCAGGTTAGAATGTTCTAGGCCCATTTTCCCTATTTTTCTTGAAGTAAATGGAGGATGAGCCTGGCATGTTCATTCGTGTTCAGCACCATATAACCTTTTATGTGTTGGTGTGCCGTAAAACCCAATTCAGTTCAATTTGAGAAAATGATTTCTTTGTGAAATGTAACTGAAGAAACCCAGAAATGCAGGTGCATTCTATAACACAAATGTGGAGTGCACTAAATCCAGATAGGCACATGAAAAAATGTTAAATGTCTACTCATTATATGGATTATATCCTGTTTCGTCCAAAATGCCTCAAATTTTAAAAGGAATTGTTTTGTAGTGCATTTTCATTGACCGTGAGTATAATTTAATAACCCTAAATCCACTCTGCATGAGTGAAAAACTTCATGGCTGGAACCAGAAAACTTCATGGCTGGAACAACCCATTTTATAAGCAGGGTTCCCACGGGTACTTGAAATCCTTGAAAGTACTTGAATTTGAAAAAAAAAATCAAGGCCTGGAAAGTGCTTGAAAATCTGATAAGGTACTTGAAAGTCCTTAAATTCTGGATTTTAGCTGTTCGTCCCAAGAATGGCTATTGGTTGTGCGTTCCTAGAATATTTGTTGCTGTTTTGGGCATTACATTGCGCGAATATTTAAGTCCTTGAATTTTGGAAAAAATGTCCTTGAAAGTCCTTGAAAAGTCCTTTAATTTGGCCTTCCAATAAGGGTGGGAACCCTGTATAAGATTTATGTTATAGACAATAAGTTATTGTGTTCAGCATATAAACTTTTTACAACATTGTATTTATTCAGTCGGATTCATCAGCAAGATGGTAGCTATTCAAGACTGATGGACACTGCCAACTTGGAGGTGTTTGTAGAATGCAGCTTTTACGCAACAATAATTGGGTCACAACAACAACCATTGTTTCTCTGATGGCAGCAGGACTCAACATATGGGTGAGTTACAGCCAGTTGGTCTTAGACCCAAAAAACGAATGTTCATTTCTGGTCTCCTGACCGTCCCTATCTTTTAGGCCTCGCTGACCCTAAACTTTTAAGGAATAATTCTAAAAAAAAAATTAAAAAAACAACAACACCTATATAGCTATGTTAAATGCTGGATACGCAACCCCCCTGCCCCCCTGCCCCCCCATGCACCCCCCATCCCATGAAGGACGGGGTATGGGAATTATTTTCATTTTATTGCAACCGCCCTGTCCGCACCAACCCCAACCCCCCACCATGGAGGACAGGGGGAGGGGAATTCTTTTCATTTTATCTTCCATTATTTGGATATTAATATTTTAATTTGAATGCAATCATTTACATATAAAGAAAATAAATTAGATTAAATTCAGATACACAGATGAAATATCAATCAAAAAAATGAAATGAGGCCACAATAAAAATTGCGAGATATCAGCTCCCTCCCCGAGTTGCCTTTCGACGACAAATTTCTTTAAAATGACAGCAATTTTGATTAAAATGGATAAAAATAATAATATTTCACATAGTTTTATATCGGCTCGAGTTTCTATACAAGCCCCATCCCCCAACCCAACCCCACATTGTTTTAGCCTTGTTTTCTGATGGTTTATACTAGCTTTATAATTACTATTCTCTAAAAAATCGAATAGTTGAGCTGAGCTGTTCTCCGACAAACGTTCGCTATAACTTCCTTATTTCTTCATATTTCTTCATCAAACTTTCAATATATACTCATCATGACAACATCGACATGACCATACTAAAATATGAAGGTCAAGGTCACACTGAAGGTCATTATATGGGTTAAATACACATTTTTTTCTTCACGAAAATTTAACGTTGGCTATAACTTCCTCATTTCGTGATATTTCTTCATCAAACTTTCAATATATACTCATCATGACGACACCGACATGACATACTAAAATATAAAGGTCAAGGTGACACTGAAGGTCATTATATGGGTTAAATACTCGTTTTTTCTTTGCAAAACATTACTTTGGTTATAACTATTCATTTCTTGATATTTATTCATTAAACTTTCAATATATACTCATCAGGACAACATCAACATGACCATACTAAAATATAAAGGTCAAGGTCACACTGAAGGTCATTATATGGCTTAAATACTCTTCTTTTTTTTTCTTCACGAAAACTTATCATTGGCAATTACTTTCTCAATTCTTTTTATTTCTTCATCAGTCTTTCAATATACACTTGTCATGACAACATCGACATGACCATACTAAAATATGAAGGTCAAGGGCACACTGAAGGTTATTATATGGGTTAAATACTCATTTTTTGCTTCACGAAAACTGAACTTTGGTAATAACTTTTTCATTTCTTGATATTTCTTCATCAAACTTTCAATATATACTCATCATGACAACACTGACATGACCGTACTAAAATATAAAGGTCAAGGTCACACTGAAGGTCATTATATTGGTAAATAATTTTTTCCTTCACGAAAACTTAACGTTGTTATAACTTTCTCATTTCTTGATATTTCCTCATCAAACTTTAATATATACTCATCATCACAACATCGACATGCCCGTACTAAAATACAAAGGTCATTATATGGTTAAATACCCATTTTCTTCAATACTAATTTTTAGCTCTACAGGCCAAATTATGGCCCATGATTTAGTTAAAATGCTATATTTTGCCTCGCTAAGAAGATCGGCCCTTCATTTTTCATTGATAATATCAAAGAAAAGCTCGGACAAGTTCAAAAACCAATCATATCAGACCAGTAACAGTGAGTTATGGCCCTTGGTTTTAGTGAAAATACTATATTTTGCCTCGTAAAGATTGATAGGGTCTTCATTTTTCATCCGATCTTTACCAGACTTTACCAGATTGCTAATTGTCGTTGAAAGCTCAGATAAGTTCGAAGACCAACCATATCGGACCAGTAACAGCAGAGTTATGGCCCTTGATTTAGTTAAAAATGCTATATTTTGCCTGGTTAAGACGATAGGGCCTTTACTTTTCATCCGACTTTACCAAACATTACCAGATGCTAATGTCGATGGAAGCTCCGACAAGTTCGAAAACCAGCCAGATCGGACCAGTAACAGCGGAGTTGAGACCTTGATTTAGTTAAAAATGCTGTATTTTGGCCTCAAGACGATAGGGCCTTCATTCCTCATCTGATCTTTTCCAATATTTACCAGATTGTCAATGTCAATGAAAGCTTGGATAGTTTGAAAACTAGCCAGATCAACCAGTAACAGCAGAGTTATGGCCCTTGATTTAGTTAAAAATGCTATATTTTGCCTCGTTGATACGATAGGGCCTTCATTTATCATCTGATTTTTACCAAACTTTACCAGATTTTTACGTTTTTAGTTTTGTCTCCCTTTTCGAAGAAAAAAAGAGACATAGGTGTTGCTTTTCCGGCGACGGAGGCGGCGGCGGGGGCGGCGGCGGCGGCGGCGTCAACATTCAAGTTCTGCGTTTAGGTCATTTTCTCACAAACTGTATGCAAAACTTAGACCCTCTCACAACACTCTCTTCTAGCCCTCTACAGCTAGATATCATCAGAGGCTGGTACACTCGCAATGAGACAGCACACTGAGTGCACTGCGCGTCTCAGGAAGGAGCAAAGAAGCTACTATGATTTTGGGTACCACAATCACAATCATCCAAATCATACACACCTCGACCATCGCCACCATAGACACATCTTACCGACTTTGCTACTCAACAGGTGTTCCTTGTGATGATCATCGATAACTCTATGAGCGAGGTATGATAGTGCGTTCTCAGTCAGAAGAGAGCGCAATCTTCATCCACTGATGCACATGAGACATCTACAGTAGGGAACTGTCCAACTGTGCACAGCTATAACTTTTCTTATAGTCTTTATCACTCTGGCTCATACATTAGATATGTGAACAGGCATACGTGCGCGTTTTTACTCACCAAGCAAGGGAAGGTTAATGAATCTCAATATGACGTCTATGTAATTCTGCACACGCATAAGACAAGCTCCTGACTATGATACTCTGAGACATGCAAGTCGAACACACCAAATTGATAGTGCCACTCATAGACCACACACAGCAAGGCAGTAACTAATACTCAACTCGGCGTCTAGGTCTGTCAATGTATGACCGGACACTCCACTATCTTAGTCTGGGACTGCACGTCCAAGCGTTGTGATGTGACTTGTCTCGAGCAAGGGAGATCACTCACTCATCTAGGTCAGTTTTGCGTAGGTCATTACTAATCTTCATGCCACTAGACCTTTCAAAACTCTACTAGATAGGGCACAGCGCATGGGTGGTCCACTCAGCATAGCTGGCAAAGCAAATGAGGAAGATGACCATTTGCACACTCCTTTTCTCACCACGCATGTGGACTATAATGGGGTTCACCTTGGTTCGGTGACTATTTACAACTGCTATGCATAGACTTATAACATGTATAGTGCATGGGTGACACACTGCACGAGGATATTAGCAAGGAGAGTGCTCTGGCTCTTCACAGCAGGCGCAACACTACACTAGGTAGGCAATCATCATCTTGCGCTTTAGGTCTAGACCGTGGCACGCTGAGTGGCGTAGTCTTACACGAGTATTCTGCTTATCGATGATCTATCTCAGTAGCTCTGACTGGGTAATTTAAATCAATGTGAAGTGACTTGACCCTTGATAGTGGGCAACAACGACACATGAGGTCACGACCTTGACTAAGGTCTTTTTCACAACTGTATGCTAGCTTAAGACTTTGATTATAGTCTGACTTGGGTAGGTCCATGCACATGTTGCTACACAGCCACACATGTGGAAGCTGACTCTGACTCCAAAGACAGGCAGATACATTATAATACCTTCAAGTTTGGCGTTATAGACGACTGTGTATACAAAGTGACTATGACTGTACGCACCCTAAATCTTTATTTGTAGTTGCTGAGTCTCGCGGCTGTACATCGACGTCACCAAGCAATACACTGTGGTGCCTATAGATCAGGAATTACGATGTAAGTAGGTGAGTAGAGAGGTAGAGAGAGAGCAGAGTTGTTGTTTGTTAACTTAATAAGTTTGGTTTAGAGTCTTTCTCACAACACTATGACAGCCCTTTAATTGCAGTGTTGTGTATCATACGGTGAGTACATCACACCATGAGTCACACAGAATGCTGTGCAAGTGACAGAAGGGCAGATATCTTACTCAACTTTTTAGGTAAGATGGGTATGTATATCAGCGTGTGTTTTCACAACTGATGCTCGTTTCAACTTTGAATTAAGTTGGTATCTAGGAGGTGGACACTGCGATCTAAACCAGTGACACTAGCCACATGTGGAGTGACCTTGACATAAGCAAGGGTGATACTATAATTTTAGGTATTTTTTGGGTAGGCACATTATCACAGGGTGTGGGGCTTGTGGGCTTATTGTTGATCTCATAGAAGTGAGTCATGCACACGTGACTAGTAACTGTCGAAGGCAATTGACTCAGCATGGTGTATACATTCAATATGTGTAGTTGTATGTTGTGTGGAGGACAGATTGTGAAAATTAGCTGTGTCATGTGTCTCTGATACTTGTCGGTAGTCCTTTCCAAATTTTATATAGATTGTGTTAGTTGGGGTGGTGGGGGTGGTGTGTGTGAACGATTACCGACATTGTTGTGCATTTGTGGACTAGTGTGTGACAAGGGAGTTGTGGACTGTGATCTGGTTGAGATATTGAGGGGGGTGGAGTGTGTGGAGTTTTCAAGATGAGATGGTGATAAGGTATGGAGTAGACTGTGGGTGTGGTGTGTGGATGTATATATGTGGATGTGCTATGTGTAGGTGTGTAGGATGGGTGGTAGTGGGGATGGGTAGTGTGTAGGTGGAGTGATATGTTTTGATATGGGGGGGGGTCTAACACTGGGTGGGATTGTTGATAGTATGACACTAAGGATTGAGGATAGGTGGTGGGTCAGGTGTAATAGTGACTAGTTGTTTTAGAAAAGATAGCTTATTGTGAGTGGGGTGGTATGTCGTATGAGATTTGTGGTGGATTATTGTGTTGTTGTGGTGTAGGGAGTGGGGGGGGTGTAGGAGTGGGGTGGGGTAGTGGTGGTGGGTGGGTAGGATATGTGTATGACATGGGTGGATTGTGTGTGTAAGGGGGGGGGGGGGTTGTTGGTTATGAGTAGGGGTTGGTTGGGTGGTTTGAGATAGATGGTATTTGGGGGAGTGGTGTGGTGTGGGAGATTGTTTATGGTGGGGGGGGGGTGATTGGTAGAGTAGGTGTATGGTCTTATCTGATGGTGGTAGATTGAGAGGGAGGTGTGTGTTGTATGGTGGGTATGGAGGTTTGTGTGGGGTGATACAATTGTTTAGAGGGGTGGACTGTTGGGACTGAGATAAAGTGTTTATTGTCTTCGAATGTTGGGTGTGGATGTGAGGTGGGGGGGGGGGTATGGTGACTATAGTGATGATATTGGATGCCTGGGATTTCTATATATGTGGTTTGAGTGTGGGGGGGATCTGGGTAGATGTATGCATGTAGATATGGTGGAGTGGGTGTGTAGTAGGGTGATGTTGTGTGGTGGGGATAGTGTTAGTGGGAAGGGGGATTATCTCTTGGTAGGGATCTTGTGATGTTGGATGGGGGTTTGAGGAGTAGATGGGTTGTGTCGTGTGTGTATTTCTGTGTGTGGTTGGGGGTATATGGGGGTGGTTTAGTGTATGGGGTGTGGGTGTTTATGTGTGGGGGTGGGTGTAGGGTGTGTAATTTTTGATGTATGGGGGGTAGTTGTGTGATTGGTGTTTGTGTGGGGGGGTGTGTGTGTGGGGAGTGTGTGGTAAGGGGGGTGGATGGTGTGGTTTGTGTGGGTGTTGGTTGTGTTTTTTGGGGTGGTTGGTGGGTTGGGGGTATATGTGTGGGTGGGGTGGTGTGGTGGTGGGGGGGTTTGGTGTGGTGGTGGGGGTTTTATGGGTGTGGGTTGTTGGGTGGTATTGGTTGGGTATTTAGGTGGTATGTGTGTGTGTGGGTGGTGGTGTTGATTATGGAGAGTTGTGGTGGGGTGATATTGGGGTGGGTTGGTAGTGTGGTGTGGGTTGTATTATATAGGGGTGGTGTAGTATATGTAGATAATGGTGTTTATGGGTAGGGTGGGTTTGTGTGTGGGGGTGGTGGGGTTGGTTGGTGGTGTGTGGTGTGTTGGTGGGTGGGTGATGTGTGTGTGGTGGTGAGTGGGGTTTTGGGTTGGTGTGTGGGTGGGGTTGGGTTTTTTGGGTGTATGTTGGGTGGTGGGATGGTGGGGTGTATGGTTTGGAGAGGTTTGGGGGGTGTGATGGTTGTGGGGGGGGTTGGGTGTATGGTGTGGTGGTGGGGGGGGTGGGGATGGGGGGGTTGGGTGTGTGGGGGGGGTGGGGTGGGGGGGGGTTGGTTTGTTGGTGTGGGTGGTGGGGGGTGTGGGGGTGGGGGGGTGGTGGGTGTGGGTGGGTTTGGGGGGTGGGGGGTGGGGGGGGTGGGGGGTGGGTGGTGTGTGGGTGGGGGGGGTTGGTGTTGGTTGGTGGGTGGGGTTGGGGGGGGGTGGGGTGGTGGTGTGGGGGTGGGTGGTGGGGGGGGTTTGGGGGGGGGGTTGGTTTGGGGGTGGGGGTGGTGGGGGTGGGGGTGGGGTTTGTGGGGGTGGGGTGTTGTGGGGTGGTTGGTGGGTTGTGTGTGTTGGTTTGTTGGTGGTGTGTGGGGGTTTACAGATTGTTAATGATGAATGAGATTAGTTGTGGGGGTTGTAGTGTTAGAGTATGGAGTTTTAATAATGTATGTTATCTTGCCATGATGTAGTATAAAGCTTTATTTTTAATATGTTAATTAGTTTTTGTGGCTTTCTTTTTTAATCTGACTGTTAAATCTTTTACATTTTTGTTATTTTTTTTTATTTTATATTAGTGTATTTTTTGTTTTTTTTTTTTTTTTTTAATAATTATATATTTTTTATTTTAATTTATTGTTTTCTTTTTTTAGTTATTCATTTCTTTTTTTTTCTTTTTTTTTTTATCTTTTTTTTTTTATTATTATTTTTATTATTATAATTGTTATTTTTGTTTTTTTTATATTATGATTTTTTTTTGTTTGTATTTTGTTTATGCTTTTTGTTTGTTTGATGATTGATTGATTTTTTTGATTTTTTTTTTGATTTTTTGATTTCATTATTTTTGGTGTTACGCCATGTAAGCAGGAAGCCTTGCTATGATTTCTAGTTATGCCTAATGTGTTTTTACCGATTTGTTGTTTTTTGATAAAGTTACGGCCCCTTGACATTTTTACTTTTAAAATTTCTTTTCAAACGCCGTTGTTTTTAGTTACTAAATGTTTACAAACTCTTCATTTATGCACCATTGACGTTTTATTTTACGTCCAGTCCCCATTAGCGAGATGTGAATCCATGGATTTCTTGTATTATTTTATATATTTTTTTTTAATTGTTTATTTTTTTTATTTTTTTATTTTTTTTATCTCACTGGCCTTTGGCCAGCCGAGCTGATGGGATACGAGTTGTCGTCGTCTTCCGTCGTCCCTTAAATAACTTTAACATGTGAACACCCTTCATTATTAATTGGATCTTTACAAACTTTGAAAGTGTATTTATATCAATGAAAGCTCGGACTAGTTCGAAAACGAGCCCAGATCGGAATAATTACAAGAAGTTAAGGCCCTCGTTTTGCTGAAAAATGCCATATTAAGCCTTGTGAACACTCTATCAACTCATTATTATTTGATCTTACCAAACTTTCACGATTGT